>BGPR01015342.1:0-36915 GCA_013235015.1 Araneus ventricosus
ATAAATCAAAGAGAAATTAATCTGAGTTATAACAAGCAATAATTTTCTTGATCTTTAGTAAACACTGCAATCAGTTCTGGCAACTTCAAATGTATTTCTTGTCATAATTAACAACTTAATAAGACAGGTCATAATATAACAACTCATAAGACAACTCAGGTCATAACTCAACAGGTCATAATATAACAACTTAATAAGACAACTCATAAGACAGGTCATAATATTTTGAGAAGCCAATTTGCAGAATTAGAAAGAGATAATCACATTACTGAGTAGTTCTGGAAAGATTCAAGATACTGTACAATGCTGTTAGTACATTGTACAATTTATGTTTACGTTACGTGAGAAAATTTTAAAATTTGCGCAGTATATTGTGTCATATAGATTAGAAAATTTATGAACAACTAGTAGTTTTTAGCTACGCTTTTTGACAGCAATTATAATCATGAACAAGAATTACAGCTAAAAAATAGCATGTCAGTGCAAATAAAGAAAAAAAATCGCGTCCTCATTATAATCTAAAATATACGGCAGAAATATTAAATTATAATTTATATTAGAATTTCGATTAGAATTGTTATTCAACTTTTAAAAGTTAAAAAACCGTTTTTAAAAGCGTTACTTATCCCATGTTACTTCTACTAAATCCATGCGAACTTTTTTTCATGATGAAAAAAATGCTGAAGGGGTTTAAAGCTTGGGCCTCTGGATTTCGGAAAACGTATAGTGAAGATCATTAAGTATCTTGACACGACCCACAATGGAAAAAAATAACGTAACCTCTGTTAAATTCTCTATTAATAGTTAAAACCCTTAAAATAAGCATAACATTTCTTTCTTAAAAAACGCCTTCCGAGAAAAAAAACACAGAATTGAAAAAAAAATAAAAACTTTTATTCCTTTATTGTTTGAAGGTGAAAATATCCATTAAATGCCTTCGAATCCCTGTGGTGTTCCTCCATTTGCTTAACAATCCGTGCTAATGCTTCTTGAATTCCAAATGTGCTTCGGTTGATTCTCGCATCTTGAATTATGGCATGCGGTTCGATGATCAATGTAACAATATTTTGAATGGAAAGTGAGGACTGAAGATACAACTCCAGTGTTGATTCAGGTAATTTGCAAAAAAATGTTTCGAGATCAGATGGGAGGAACATTAATTTTGAGTGAAGGATTCGCAAAGGATATATTTTATCACTTTTAGAAGTCTCTTTCAAATCAATTATGATCAAACGATTCATTATTTTCTTTCTGAGTACACCCCATATCACAGGGGAGAAAACAGTTTGAGTGAATATATTGTAATATTCGTAACGAATAAAAAAATATATATTTGTAGAATTATTAAAATATTTAAATAAAAGAAATTAATTAGATAAAAAAATCGTTTAGTCATAAAACAAATTAATTTAAAAATATCGTTTGGCTGAAAAAAGAAATTAATTTAAAAATATCGTTTGGCTGAAAAAAGAAATTAATTTTAAAACATCGTTTGGTTGAAAAAAGAAATTAATCAAAAATATCGTTCGGCATAATTCTTTTCTAAAGGTTATAAAAATAGTGTGGCAACGATAGATTTGTCTTTTGTTGACGTTGCCTAGAAACGGAGAAGAATGATGATTATTGAACAAAGAATTCGATGCAAGTTAGTGATTTAACGTTTGTGATGTAAGTGTATGTGTTTGTTTTACATGTTTGTGCTGTGGAAAATGTCCAATAAACATATTATTTTTGATAAAGAAGGCTCAACTATTCTTTATGCTATGATGAAATACATCACAATATGAGTTATGAATCATTTAGGAATTATTAATCACTTTCGTTATAGACTTTCAATTGGATGTTGAATTTTCTTTTATAATAACATAACATGCAATGATAATTATTTTTTAGGATTAACGTTGAATTGGTATGCCCTCTTTATTATCACCTGCATTTTCTTTCCAAATAATTCAGAAGTTTTTTTTAAATCTCATTCTAGATCACACTTAAGAGATAATTATTCGAATAACGCAGATTTCGATAACAGATATTGTTAAATAGATCATAATGTTACATTTTACACACGTTACTGAAAAAATCTGTTGACGGAACATCGGTCTTAAACGGTCTTAAATATCACATAATTTTTTTTGTCTTGATATATAATGTAATTTAATATTTTTCATGAAGTTCATTCGTTTTTAGTGAAGTAGCATATCAATGATTGATCAAAGGCGACAAAAGAAAAGCGCCGGTCCTGTCATTAAATTCCATTTGTTAAATGCCTTTTAGAAATCTAATAGGAGCTTTTGAGGAAAGTTCCTTGATAAGAAATGAATAACCACAATACTTTATTATATATATAGTATATAATAAATATATATCTATATATTGAATAAATCTATCTATATATATTTTATATATAGATTTATTCAATAGTATAGTGTTAGATTGCAAATATTGCATTAACATCATTTTTCGGCTTTGTCAGTATTTTTAATTAATTTAATTCTTCGCCACTAAAGTTTCTTTATTTTCTTGTGGCTACTTTGGCTAATTTTGAAATTCAAACGTAGATTTTAACCGTTTCATTTAATTTCTAAATTTTACATAATTATTTACTTTGTTTTCGATTTAATTATTATTTGTCTTAACTTTTGTTGTTGTTTCCATTAAGGTTTCAACTTTATTAATTTTTAAATTCAAATTTTGCAACGGGACTATTTCTTCGCCATCTTGGCTCGCGTAAGTTTTTGGCGTCATCAGGTCTTAGGCGTCTGTATCTGGAATCGTTTTCCGTTACTTTTTGAATTCCTTTGTGATGGGCTAAGCGAGTGGTTGGTGTTGTTCCAGCTGCGGGCCCCCAGGGCCGGTGGGGCCTGGGGTCTTGTCTTGTCTTGCCTCTGATTTAATTTTCCGTTAATGTTTTTTATATATATTCCTGAGTCTGAAGCTAAAGATTCTTATTATTCTTCATTGGTATTCCAAAAAGAATGCAGTATGAAGAAACTCGGTGATGAATGCTTTGAAGGACGTGATGGAAAGTTCTCTACAACACTATTCCGGAACAATCTATTGTATTAAGGTGCTGTTGTGAAGAAAGCATTTCTTTCTTTATGCCGGAACAATCCATGAACGCTGATTTTCAATGATCATCATTTTTTGCGGGATCTGCAGTGTGGGTAATGCCTACAGCATTTTTATTTTTCATCGTGGTGGTGTGTACTCTTAATCACAGAGATCGTGATCATCTTTTTAACGTTTATTCCTGCTCAACATATTTGTTCTCATCTTCAGCTTTTTCCGATTTTGATTTTTTGAATGAGTGATGCAGGCCTAGAGGTATGGCCGAGGAAGGTGCGAAAATGTGCAAGTTGAATACCTCAAAAATATCATTAAGTGAATATAAAAAAAATTCACTTTTTCTTAAGTAATATTCATCATTTCAAGAAGTGTTTGTGATGTTGCAGTGAAATATGTTCATCATTACATCTCTATCAAATTTAGGTTGTCTTTTTTTACTTTGTGTTCTGAAATATAATTCTTAGGCCTGCAGTGCTAATGTGTAGCTACAATTTTTTAATTTTTATTTTGTTTGATAAATGTTCATTTCTGTGCATCAAATATTATGCATATATCTAAATTTTTATGGCAGTAATCAATTTCAATATCAATAATTGTTAAATAAAAAAAAATTATTTAAAATTTTATAAAATTGTTTTTGTTTAATTATTTTTAGCATTGTACTACCACTATATGAAAATGAACTTTTAATTATGTAGCTAGGGTTTTCAGGTCAGCAAAGGTAGGTGAATTATTTCAATATTGCAAGAATGGCTCATTATTGTGTAATTTGATTTTGTACCCAGAATTAATTAATTGTTCAATATATATTATAATTTAAATTTTATTTCTGGGCTTCTACCTTGCATCAATATTTTATAATTATCCTAGCTATCTCTCCCCAATTTATAATTTCAAAAATTAACATATAGATATTCAAGATATGATGAAAATTTTATTACAGATTCATGAAGATTTTAGCATAAATAAATTGATTACTATTTAAAAATATAAAGCATTAATAGATGTTACATTAAAAGAAAATTATATTAGCTTTGACAATAAATTATACCAACAAATTAAAGGACTTCCACAAAGTGGACCAGCAAGTAATTCTCTAGCTAATTTATAAATTATTTAGAATTGTCTTAAATCGGCACGGCTAATGCTAGAATTTTTTTCTTGTGTTACTATCGCCACTAAAAAGTACAAATTTTACGATAAGAACGGTTTGCAAGAGATATTGGTGGATGCCTTTGAATCATAGAGGAAATAAAATATTCTACAAATATAAATGTATAATGGTGTTTAATATCAAAAATTGAAGATTATTACACTGTACATAAAAAGTGGTAAGTGATCTAAGCTATTGGCATCCCTACTATGTGGAACGTAACAGCCGTTTCTAAAGGAATTTTAAGCATTCAATTTAGTTTTATGAGCGGTTTTTATCTTAAAAGTGGTTTCAGAAGGCACACGTCATGAATTTCGTGATATTCTTCCGTCTGATGGTGAAACCTTTCTAAAAGAGAAAATACCGACTAATTATCGCAATAGGAAAAGAATTCTTAATGAAACGTCAGCATCTTTCTCAAAAAAGAGAACCTCTTAAAACAAACAAAATCAGTTCAATCTGCAGCATAATACTGAAGGAAATTTCCCTGGGAAAAAATGATGTATCCAACTAATCATTTGCAGTGTTTAAAATTCCTCTCAACATCGATAAACCATTTCCATAACACAAAGGGAAAAAATGCTTCTTCTTTGATTCTACATGAGGTCTTTGCGGTTTTAATGATCAAACCAAGTAAGCCCATCCAACTGGAAGATTGGACGATTTTTATACTCTTCTACGGCTTAGGTAACAAAGTTTTTCCTTCGTTTTTCTACAACTTGCTGAGCCTTCACCGGACAAATGATGCTTGGTTTTTTTTTAAATTGTGGACTTTGGTGAAGAAAAACTAAAATGTTCAATCTTTCCTTGTCATGAATATGCTGCATTAAACTTCAGTAATTGTATCTAGGCAATATTCGAGCTACATGCGAAAAGTATTATTTTTTAAAGCCAAGTTTGCTTAAAAATGACATGGTTATATATATAGAAGAAAATGAGATTAGAAATTAATTTTAAGGAGGTCATCAGCTAGATTTTTACATAAATTTGCATTTTTTTACAAGTTACTTAGTTTTCGGTTGGTTGGTTTCAGGTAATTGTTAAGGGTACATTTCTTGTTAGCTTATTAACATTAAAATTCGCTCTGATTCTGAGTTCAGTAATTAGATATTTCCAAAGGGTAAAAATTAAGAATCTTATTGTGTCGTGAAAAGTACGACACGCGAACGCTCGTGTAAAAAATTTTAGCGAGCCGGTGGAAGGTTAAAGAATAGATGATGATGAAAGTGCGAATTCTGGGAACTTGTTGAAACGTTTTTGAGAAAGACACATTGATTTTCTGAAAAGGAAACATGCAATTTCATCATGAGTAATGACACTGGAGTATGGCGCTGAGGGAAATCCCTGCCATAGCGAATAAAATTGCGCGTTGGTTCTTGGCAAATACCCGTTATTATGGATTGTCTGTAGAATCTGATGAGAATTCCACCGATGAGTAATTTTGTTATATTTATAGGATGTGTATTGTTTAATTATGTATATGATTCTTTGGAAAGTAAAGTATGAAATATATGTGTACTTGAGCAACACATTTCTAAATATTTAAAACTATAACTTTGTAGCTAAATTAAAATATATTTTGCATTTTGATAATACAAAACGAGTATATAATCTCTGCAGGGATTCTAAATATAAAACTAATTGTACGATATTTTGACAACCGTGGCCTGGTAGTAAGACATCAGCTTCAGATCCGGAGATTCCCATTTCGAAACTAAATTCCTTCAAAGATGCGCCGTGTTTCAGCGTCTTTTGGACGTAGAATCTGACGTCGTGGGCAAACATACTCAAGCTGGTGTGGTACGGAAGCTTGGAGAGAGGTGATTACTCAAGTGTCGTCCTCGTCGACTGACCAGGGTTGAAAATGACGAGATTCAATCAAAATGGCTCTCGTATTGCTTCAAAACGGGACGTTATAATGTAACGAAACTAAATTATATTTCTTTTAAGTTGAGAATTAGTATTATTTGTACTTCAAATTCGTTAAGCAATAATTATACATATGGATTGGTTCATTTGCCCTATCACTCATCTATAATGATTTGATTTCATCCATGTAACTATTCTGTGGGAAGTTCTTATTACGCTGAAGATAATTTTATATCCTTATCCAATTGCATATCATATGTGTGATGTTAAATTTAATGCTAATGTGAGAAGGCAAGAAAAAGCAACACTGTGTGTGGAGGAAAAAAGCTGTCAAATCCTTTATCGATTAATTTGAAAAAGAGAAAAAAATATGTGCCTTTAACTAAGACAAAATCTTCATTTTAAAAGGATATTTCATATTTAGGCCAATCATAATTTAAAGGTTAAGGTTTCAGACTGCTCAAAAAATATTCATTCGATCCTAACATCCATTCCCTTTCATAACTTTTATGTAGTCACTGATAAACTCTGAACTATTTTAAAAAAAGGATTATCACGACTATTCTGAATGATGCTATTGCAGTTTTGAAATTACCATTGTTAGGGTCATGAGAAATAACGTTCCCAACGTTTAACATTCAAAATAATGTTAATAGTGTAAACAAGAAAAATATGTGGAAAATCTACATGCGTTCCAAATTACCATAAAATAATTTTAGCTGTTTCTGTACCTTAACAATTTTATAAAAGTTGTTAGGGAAATTCATTTTCTCTAAGAGTTAAATTTAGTTAAAATTTCATCCTGATACTACATGAGGGGATAGACCTCGTAATTTTGTACCGTTCACAGATAACGTGGTAGACACCTGAAACCTTCTTTAAACTTCAGCAACAAATTAACAAGAAGAAGTGTAGCTCTCGAGATATTTAGCGTGCACCAGATTCATATATATGCGCGCCCGACTGAGGGCGCAATACTCGCAGTGACGAGTTCAGGCGCAATGTGACTGACAAGCACAGATAAACAATCTCGTAAATAATATTGCTAATGCGCATTAATTTTAATTTTAGCATTCTAAAATTAATTCCTGATCTTCGTGGGAAGGTTTACATGAAAAAACTGAGAATATCGTTGCAAAAATAATCATCATAAAGAAAAGACACGAAAACCATATACGTCTTCACTTTTGGAACATAGGTCACCAAAGTCTTCTCAGCACTTAAACCAAGCACGTTGGTGTATTGTCTCTTTCCTTTGACCGAAATAATTTTTTTTTTTTTGGGGGGGGGAATGATATTTACAAAAATAAATTCTACATCATCACAATACACAAATTCTACACATAAAAAATACACAATTAAATCACATTCCTTACAGGCATAACGGAAGACTGCCTATTCCCCTTCCGTTCTGTAGAAATACACTCCTTGACGTTGATTGAAGGTATGATCGGGAGGTTTCCGGGAGTTTTTTCTTTGAGTGCTTCGGCAAAAATTAAGTGAGACAGGAAGCCCTGTACTCTTCCGCGAAGACGAGGGACAATAAGAAATAAAATCGTCTCTTCCGACACTCAGATTTATTTTCGCTTCTGTTTCCTCTTCCCCCTGGCGGTGATAAATAAAATTATTCGTACTGAGAATACTGTACATCGAAACGAAACGGTCATTAAAGCATCAAATCTCGGTTTATGCATATCAAACTTTAGGAAAAAGCTTGAGAAGAATGAAAACATCTCTTGAAAATTACTATTTTTTTAACCACGAAGCTATTTATATATCTGTAATTCATACCTTACCTTTACTTTATATTATACTTCAGTTCATATTTCGGTGCAATAGCAATTGTTAGTACATGCTCTACTATAATTTCACTTAATTAATATCTGTCACGATTATAACCTAATTATTATACAATGAAGATTGATTTGTGTTTATACGAGCGATTGTGTTTGCCTATCTACCTCCTTCTTCATTTTATAAACTTCTTTTTGAGTAATTCATTTCTCCATGTTCTGTAATGCATTCCACCGAAGATTCGCTTTTCTTTTGGTCACTTGACATTCTCTGCATTTCCTTGAACGATAGGAAACTTGCTTCCTGTAAGAGTATTTTTTTCTCCGCAAACGCTCTGGTACAGTATACTCAATGCTGTACTACAATATCTTTAAGAATTATCTTCCTTCGCGAAGTTAATTTGTTTTTTTCTAATTAGATGGGTTTATAATAACCTAAATGAGATATTTTCGAATGTTTTCTTTTATATCAGCCCATTTAGATTAATACATTTATTTCCAATGAAGGAAGTTATGAATTGGTAACTGCATGGGAGGTCACAAATTGTATTTTCCAATGATTTTAAAAGGGAAGGAGGGATGGGACAGACCCATTTCTTCGCCAAAACTCTGGTTTTATGAAAATGGTGCATAGATTTTACCCTCCGTCACAAATTTATTTCTGAACTCCGTTACTTTTGAAGTATGTTTAAAAGCAGTGCACATCTATATTAATTCAAGTATTCAACCAAAATCTGGCACACATGTTATAATTATCTAGATATGTGTCGTATAGCTACAAAAGTGGCCGTCTCTAAGAAAGGAAATATGGCAAAAGTGGATTTTCTGTCACATCTAGTCAAAATGAGATTTAATAAACAATCTGCATGTTATTGGAAACGTCATCGAACTGTGTTTCAGTATGTAATTTATGATAACGACCTAATAAAAGAGTCAAATGGATTTAAAATATTTGAAAGAAACGCATTTTTAAAAAGGGTTAAAAAATGGAGACGGCCACTTTTGGACCGACACGATTCAGATTACAGATTCCATTTAAAAAGGGCAGAATAATGTCTTGTGACGAAACACCTGGGATAACCAGCTCAATTATAAATCGCATAGCAGACAATCATCTGTTAAAGGATTCTCTTCAACTGGTTTAAATAGATCTTTTTTCCCGAGGCGACTGTTTTCTTCTAGCTCCTTTAAAACCGTGACTTTTTGAGAAGAAACGACATGAATTGGACTCTACCAACCTGGGTGGTCATTTTCTCTACCACCCCACCTCCTGCTATAACCTTTCCTTGAGGCGCAAGGAAATGTGCTGAGGTTGACGAGAATAAGTGTACCCCCTTACCACGCTTATCTCCTAAGCAATCTCAGAACCTCACCTTCCCCTCAAAAGACGGCAACCGCCTCGCATCGGCCTTCGTCGCTGTTAAGGGGAAATTCTTAGACAGCCCGGTACCGCCTCGTTAGGTAAGAGAGGGTTAAGTACAAAATTGGCGAAGCTGCCTAGCTGCCTATCCGCCAAATATACTTAAAGCATAGACATCAGCTTCACTCACACTTCCCGTTAACCACATCTTCAAAATTTTGATAAATTTTGTAACTTAGTAAGCGTCGCTCCTTTTCTTTTTAAATTTAATTTAAGTTATTGTATTTAAATTACTTATAGATATTAGTAATTTTTTAACTCATTCTAAACGCCAGCAAATTGTTTGTTTCTAAAAGTTTTTCCATTAGAAATTATTTTATTTATTTAAAATAAACTAATTTAAACCATTTATAACATTTAAAAATGTAAATTTTTCATGGTCAAGAAAAAGTTCTTACTTAATATTTAGCTTAAATGTTATGCTGTTATTATCACCAGAATGTAATAAAGAAAAATTTAAGTTAGTGATAAAACTTCAGTATTCTATTTATTTCAGATGCTTACTACAGTAAAATACGACTGGATTTACCTAAAAATCATATTGCATGTTAAAGCTTCTATTGCAAAACTTTGCAGATGAAATAAATTTGGAAAAAATAAACATTTCATCAAGGCACAACTCATCAGGTTCAGCATAAATAACGGAGTAAATGAATCATGTAGAATGGCCTTTTTAAATTATCATTTTTCGTTAAAATGATATATCTTACAATCTTTAAAGACTTTAATTGATTCAATCCTTCACGGATCTTTTAGTTTCGAATATTGTTCTGAGAATCAAAGCGCCTATAAAAGAAAGGGAATTCCATTTCAGACTTTTAATTTTTTCAACTAGAGTGTTAACAGTCTTCTCCAGACACCTTTTAATTATTATAATTGAAAAACTTCACTTCGGAAGGCACAAAATGATCTTTAATTAGTCAAACTTCAGAAACTGGAAAAAATTCATTCTTCATTGAATCTTTATAAAAAGATCTTGCTCTTCGCTTCAAGTCTCTTCATTCTTCCCAGAACGGAAGATATGAATTTCTTTCTCCAAAATTTCAGCAATACTTTTTCGTTAAAATTTTCTATCGCTTTAAAACTCTTGTGGAAAAAGGTTAAGGTCCGCAAAATCCGTTTTATTGTTAATAAAAATGTTTCCAGAAACATAATAAATACTATTTTGTTGTAGAAGTTATTTTTTATCCGAAACAAATGCTTTCTCATAATTTAGGCAAGAACCTTAAAAAAAATTTTTATTGTAAAGTTAAGTCATGCACACAGAAATACGAACTAAACTTTTTGGAAAATTCATTCAATAAATTTACTTTTAACATTTTTTCCTGAAAAATTAAATTTCGTCGAAATATTAATTAAAGCAATGCTAGTTGTGTCTCTTAAATGTCTTAAAATTTGCATTCGGTCCAATATTCTTAAGACAAAATACAGTGTATCTTACTTTATAACCTAATAAGTGAGTTCTTTTTCCAACTGTAAACATAAAATGGTCTATTGAGTTTTTTAGATAATTATTTTTTAAAATTTTGGAAATGAAACCGGTGATTTTAGTTTATAATATGACATTAGTTGAACGTCTTATTACATTGAATACACTATATTTAAATTTACATTTAATACGATGCCATTAATGTACAAAAATCATGATGTTACATAAAGTTTCATTCTTTTATCCCTTCCTAAACTTCGACATTTAACACATCGAAACATTTGTTACATTAATAATATATATCAAATTTCAGACGAAAAAATTCATTTCACATTGATGCAGTGGCGAATAGAGAATTCGTATCTGGCTGAGGTCATAAAAATTTTGTATCGTCATGACGAATGTCAAACCTCATTACTTATGTAAACCAAAACACTTTAACTTTACCGACTTTACTCACCTGACAATAAGAATCATAAAAAACACTACAATACTTTCGATAATTTAATAAAAAATACAATGAAATAACTAGACAAAAAATGTTTTCGACCACGTCAATGTTACAAGTGGAATGGATAGAAAATTAGGAAAATTGTCGAGCCTGCCAAGCCACGTAGCAATGTTGTCACGTTTTTAATTTTTCTTTAATAAAAGGGAAATTAAGAACGTGATTTAAGTGATTTTAAATAAAATCAAGAATTCTGCTTTCCCCCCGGATTCGCCACTGCATTGATGCATAAATTTGCGGAAATTCTTAAGGTAACTGTGCACACTTAAGAACTCTTTTCCTTGTATCGAAAACCTTTGATTAGATTGTCAAATCAACATTCGCATTTGTTCTTTATTTATCTCAAGGCTCCTGACAAGTTGTTCGAAACGTAATCGGAAGAATTGATGAATTTCTGATATGAATAGTTTTCCATTAACGACAAGACTGTTCTGTTGGTAATATCGCATCCTTCTGTTCTTTATTTTCTCGGAAATGCCAGCCCAATCAAATCGACATTCCGATACTCTTAACTCACCAACATTCACGTCCACTCTTTATATCCTTTGTCTTTTGGATCGGAATGCAGTTGATGGAATGGAATGCTGTCCTGCTGCGTTTCTTTCATCAGTTTGTCCTTTATCTATATTCCCTAGCATTTATTGTTGACAAATACATTTTCACCTATTCCGACAGTTAACCTTGTATGTGCATCACTTATGTAACGTTAGTAATGTAATGTTACAAGAACATTTACAATAGGCTGGCCCAAAGAAAACTATATAAATCATATAAAAGTGCATTAAATTTAAGAAAACACAGATATGTCTTTTAAAAAACCTTTATAGTTTTAGGTCTTTGTCTCAAGTTAGCCTTAAAATGATGCAAAATGAAGAATGAGCTTCATTTTTAACTGGATTAGGACCAAGCAAACAAGAACAGCTAAGAACATTTTTTTAAACAGATACAAAAATATGCTTTTGCACGACTTTCACAGAATTGAATATATTTTCGAAACAAATTCAGAACTCATATTTAATGTTCCCTTGAATAAGAAATGAGCCAAAAATATATGAACGCTATTTAATTGATCATCACTTGTCAAAATGACCAATTTATATACCATCAGTACTTATATTTGGCTACTGAACACCTCTAAAATAAAGACTATTTCCATTCTGTCCTGCAATGCCTTCCGTATAAAATATTTGCCATATTCGTAGACGTATGACTTTTTTTATACCGTCAAATAAGAATCGATTTTAATAAGCATAATTTAATTCCTAACTGATAATATCAATTGACCAATAGTTTAGTAAGTATTTAGCATAAATAAAAATTTTCGTTGCATTTTCTTCGCGAAAAAGAGATTTTTTTATTACGTCGCTTAATTTCCATATACATTCCGAGAATTTATGTTGAGTTGCGTCACACTGGAAGGCACCACGAAGCTGCCAATACAATAATGGCTTCGGCTATACCACGTGATAGTGCGTGCCTTCTACGGGAATGGTCGGGCCGTGGCAACTTGGAATCCAGCCAAAGGCACTCGAGCAATTGCAGTGACTATCATTCTGATGCACCGGACAGCTTCGCGCCAGGTCAGCGTGATTTCGATGCGAATTATCTTGCATTGCACGGTGATATAATTTGAATATTCTATGTAATGTGAAATGCGAATTTATCGGAATATGTATGACATTTTTATCATTCGGGAACATCTAAAGTCATATAAAGTTTCCTAAATTTTAAACAAAAGCAGGGATGACTTTAAACAGCTTTAAAATTCTAAATTCTTTATCATTGTCTGAAAGTGTCTTTGAAATGGAACGTTCAAGAAAGGATTAAAATTAAGGAAAAATGAGCACGTCGATATACATTTCTTTTTTTAAAAAAACTTTATTGCTAGAACTTTAAGAAGCTGAATTTATTTTTAGAGAAAATACATGACACGAAATGATATGTTTGTCTTGAATTAAGAAATGAACCAAAAAATATATGAAAGCAATTCGAATGATCATGTCTGATGATGAATGACACATTCATCAATCAAAAAAATTTGTAATTGACTCAAAATTTTATTAATCATTTCGTCAATATCTTGGATGAATTGGTAATTCTAAAACGAAGGTTTTTTAAAACCTGACTTGCCTACCCTACAAAAGCCATTAAAATACCCTTTTAATACAAAAGCCTCTCTTTTTCATATTTTCTAACTTCCTAGTACACGCCAGTATTTTATAAATTTTTGTTTTCAAAAAATAAATATATTAAATATAGCATATTTTTATAATAGAAATCAAAACATAGAATAACAACTGCAATTATCTCTTGTTAAAATCTTATAATTAAAAGTTTCAGCTCAATCATTCAACATGCATTCTTATAAGTATAATGCGAAGATCTCCATTAGTATTTCATATGAATAAATTAGACTTTGACAAATGCTACCAGATTGTATTTAACCAAATTTTATTTCTGAAAATATTAGTTAATTTATTATTATCCCTTTAAATTACTGATTGTCAGTATTTTCTATTTTTTAAAATTCTAAATGAACCAGTTTAATAATTTACTTAGTTTTATATAAAAAAATATATAATAACTCTTAGAATAATGTCTTAGTAAAACTACGTATCTGAGTAAATTTAAAGCTTTCAATTGGTGCAGTCTTTCAGCAAAGATATTTTTTTTTTAAGAACAAAGTCTTGGGAACAAAAAACTTTTAAAAGAAAGGAAATTCTATTTGAGGCTTTTAAGTTCTTTTATCTCGAATGTTTATTGTTCAGAAGATATCGATTAATTACTTTAAGTGGATAAACTTCAGTTCGGCAGACGCTAATTGATTTTTAATTAGTTAATTATAGAAAAAGAAGGGGGAGAATGTTGATTACTCTGAGGAATTTAAAAAAATTATTCCGCTTAAAGACGATAGAATATTTTCAGATCAGAAGATATCATTTTCTTTCATCAAAATTTGAGCTATAATTTTCCATAATAATATCTTCTCTTTCGAAAGCTTTTAAAGCCATGTTGGAAAAACTAAAAATATGCAAAAGCTTCAATATTTGTTTTGTTATCTCTGAAAATGTTTGCATAAAGTAAATAAATACTGTTTCTTAGAAGTGGTTGTTTTTGCAAGAAGGAAGCGTTGTCTTAATGTTCCGGCTATAAATTAATTTTTTATAGTGTGCGTTAAAATCATGTGCAAAGAAAGAAAAATTAAATTACTTAAAGTTTCATTCGGCTATAAATTATTTCATATTAATGCAAAATGAAACAAAATTCTTCTAGATATATATTTGTTTATTTTACTTTCTTTTCAAAATTTTTTATTTTTTATTTTTAATTGGATTGATTTAATTTATTTTTAATTAGTTTAATAACAGGAAAAGAAAAAAAAGGAAATTACACTGAGAAATTAGGAAAAAAAATGTATTCCTCATAAAGTCGCACGAATCTTTTCAGATCAGAAGATCTACTTTTCTTTCTTCAAATACTGAATGGAGATTTTTTCGCAATAACATCTTCTATTTCGAAAGCTCTTAAAGGAGTGGTGAAAAACCAAAATATGCAAAAGCTTCAACATTTGTTTTACTATATCTGTGAAAAATATTTCAATAAAGGAAATAAATGCTGTTTCGTTGAAGGGGTTGTTTAATGCTGGATGGAAACGTTGTGTTTATGTTCTGGCTATAAATTAAATTTTTTTAGTGTGCGTTAAAACCATGTGCAAAGGAAGAAGAATTAAATCGCTTAAAGTTTCATTCAGCTATTGTTTCAGATTATTGCGAAATAAAACAAAAATTTTCTAGATAAATATTAAATTTTTTTATATTTTTCTTGCTGCTTTAAATTTTGAACATTTTGAATACTTCCAACTTTTCTAAAAACTGTATACTTATCTTGTTATTTTACAACAATTCAATGATGTATCTTTCATACTTCAAAAGTAAAGAGATGTATTAATTTCATTTTTAGAAACAATATATAAATACCTGCTCATAAATAATTATTTATAATTCATTTTAAGCAAAGAATCTGGTGAATTTTCTTTTAATGCCCGGAAAGAAAATTCTATTGGTATTTCAGTTTAAAATCACAATAGGCTGCCTCGAAATTCGCCGGGTTCTCGCCACATCCAATCAGGATATGTTTCACAATATATTCACATAAATACAAAAAAAATTATTTCCATTTCAGATGTTAGTCTAAATTTCGACCACCATTTTCAAAAGGAATTTCATGAAAAGGTGGATCATCAGCTGGGTGTTTTTTGTATCGGTCTAAAATATATGCTACAATACTAGCATGAAAGATAGTTTTAAATTTTAGTTTACATCACATAATTAAAAATTAAATATTGAACTAAACATTATTCGGGTGAGAAGTCACATACATTTATTTTGTTATGATGTTACGAACTCTTCTTTTCCGTCTTAGAGTAATTTTATATGGAATGAAATTGATGGATTACTTTGGTCTTCTCTGTTCCTTCGCATCATAAAAAATAATTATAAGGAAAATACGTGTATTTCCAGTCCTGTGTTCCTATCTCTTTACAGCAATTATGCACTATCGTTTTTATTTCTTATTTCTATTTCACTCGAAAATTAAAGTCCATTTAAAATTTTTCTCTTCGGGTGCCAAGAAGTTCATTCATTGTTGCATCTTAAAGAGACGGCTTGAGTTTGGTGTGAAGTCCGGAGACCAATTTGTAGATCTGTATTTTATTTTGGTCCATATCCGCCTTGTGGCCGACTGTTTGTCTGCTTGTACTTGTTGTATGAACAAAATAATCATTAAGTTAAGTAATAAAAAATAGTTTTTTCATAAACCTTTATGTACTAAAAAGCAGGAATTTTCTTTTGTTTTAATTATTATTCTGCTTTTTACACTTTAATTTTTTATTATAAATATTATGCACTCTCTATACTGCAATATGACGCCAGATGAATCAAAATACAATAAATTAATTGATAAGTTTATAATTAATTTTTAAAAATATTAAAATAACTTATTGTCACCAAAGTATATAAGTTTCAAGCCTGTGGCACATTCAAGAAGTGAGAAAAATCGGGATAAAAATTACATTTTCACAAACGGGAAACAGGGCAAGTTAAATAAAAGAGTATTAAAAGAGCAACGAACAAGAAAAATGGATACACTGTGTTAAATTGTTGAAATTCAGAACTGTAGAACGGTATCAAATCTGTCAACTCATTTGCATGTAAATAAGAACACTCAAAACTCCAATACATGTAATTTGCTATGTGTCCCTTACACTGAAACTCCTGTCAAGTATCCAAATTGAGAGTAAATCTGCAATGGAAAAGACGTAAGTTTCCAAAATGCTTTTTCGATTCTCTTCGTTACACTTATGGATATGAATATAAATAAACCCATCTGAATAACGTGAGATATTTTGAGAGTATATGCGGAAGCCGATTGGAAAATAATCTTTAAACTTTTAATCAATTTACTCTGATGGTTAACATTATCAAAATCCCATATTTGATGCGAGTGATTTATTGTCAGAATTTTCTGAGGAGCTTTCCTATACTTAAGCGATTCTGTTGTAATAAATTTGAGCATTTGGGGTCCATGGTGGTACTACATGGCGTTCAGTTACCGAGCTAAATTAATCAATAATGAACTTAATCAAATAGGCTTTTATTTTGACACCTAGTCACTGCTCCTAAATATACACAAATATCAACCTAGATTTGAAGTGAAGCGTTGCCTCCATCATGAACAAAATTCTACTATTACACTTAACTCTTGTATAGACAAAGAGGACTCTTTAAAGAGCAGGGTCGTTTTGAGGCAGATCTTGCGATTTTCAGTCGTGATAAGACGATGAGAAACAGGTTTTTCGGATGCCTCTTTTCCTTCCCAGGAAAGCAATTAATGATCATCAGTTAAGAAATTATTTGAATGTGTGAATTTAAAAAAGATTCAAAATGAAAGCAATCATTCATTTATTTTGGATTATCTTACTGAGATAAATGGAATTGTGTTTTACTTTGATTTAAATCACAAAACAGTTCTGAATTCAAATTATTTACAGTCTTACAGTTTGCAGCTTCTCATTGCATGGATCTTTTTTTTAATTTTTACGTTTCAAAAATTTATTGGCAAATACCAAATAAATTTAGCTTAAAACAATTTTTGGTTAATGTAGAGTTTACGTTACTCACTTACTTCGCTCCTCTTCGGATCGCCAACTCTTTGTCGCGAAGAACGGAGATGAGAGAACATTTGTTTTGGTTGCGCAATAATATTTTTAACGAGTGACATGAGCGGAAATTAATCTTTTCATCGGTGTATTACACATCACACCATAATGCGCCTCGTTTCCATTGGACTGTTTTGTTCATCCCTTCGTTGTGATTGGTCGATTCGTTCGAATTTTAATAAAACTTCGTTTGGAATTCTTCGGTTTGAATATCGGTTCAGTACTGTGTATGTTATTTTGTGTGTTTCTTTTCTCAATGAATTCGCGAAGCTACGAGTATTCCGCTATGCTGAAAACGAAGCCTCTGTTGCTTTTTTAAGTTAAAAAAATTTGCCCTGAACACGCTTGAAATGCCGAAGACATTGTGCGTGGAAATTCTCGTTTTCGGAGTTTTTTAAAAACCTAGATTCTTAACATTCAATGAAAAAGCTTAGCTACCAGTTTCCTTCTATGCTGAAAGCGAAGCCGCTGCCGTTTTTTAAGTTAAAAAAATTTGCCCGGTGCACACCCATTGCGTACTCAATCTCTCCTTTTCAAGTGACGCATGCGCAAGAGAGCAAAACGAAATAAATTTAACTTAAAACAATTTTTGGTAATAAAAAACCGACTTTTGTCAGAGCACTAAACAGTAGGATTGGTTTATTTGAAATATGTTCTACTTTTTCATATCGATATCATTTTTTTCATAAACCCACGACCAGGTGGCGCCATGGGGACGGAATCGAAATCTGATTTAACCCTGCTGTTCTGTTCGGATGTATTTGACCCGAAAAGAATTTCAACTGCTTGCTAAAAATGGCCGGATAGAAAAATTTAATACATATTTCGTGACTTTGTTAGTGAGGATGATATGTTCTTCCTCTGAAAAGAATTTTCTTTTTCTATTAATTTTGCGTAATTTTTTGAAATTGTATTAATGTATCGTTCGGGTCAATCTGACCCGATTAAGTTTTTTTACATCTGTACTTAAAACCTTGTGTAGTATATTACTAATTTAATAGGAACAGGTAAGAATAAATTCCTGTTAAGTCATGAAATGTGCTTCGCAAAAATAGACAAATTCAATCAAGGTTAAAGGGAACAATAACTTGATCACGTTATACGTTTCCTGCAATAAGGTTATAGAGTGCAGTATTGGATGATTTCGCCTATTGTGTGTTGTATGAGAACACGGCATGCATACAGAAATATAAATTACTATTGACATTGTAGTGACGTGAAAAAAAAAAGTAACGGCGAATCTCAGATAGATCGGCTTATGGAAGCATTTGATATCGAATTGGAAGACGTTCTTAAAGATGAAAATCATACATATGGAGGAAAATAAAACTTCTCATTAAGATGACAACAGATTTATACAGGACGAGAATCAAGCGAGAAAAAAAATCACGGTACACGTGTTGTAAATGACCTAACATATGAATTTAGAGGGTGAAATGTTACATATGATAATTTCTTCAATTCCTATAACCTGTGTCAACTTCTTCTAAAACGAAACACTACTATGCTTTATACTATAAGAAAAATAAACCAGATCTTCCTAATTAAACCACAGATGGAAAGGTCATAGCTCAAGATTTTAATTCACAGAGCATAAAACAGTTGTGAACTACATTCTAAAAGAGAAGTGGAAAGTCATTCTTATGAGAACAATGCATGATAATAAATTAATTAGTAAAAGATCAGAAAAAAACCGAAATGATATTAGGTTAAAATGTCAGTAAATTAGTTGGAGATACTGTTCAGCAACGGAGTCCGAGACTACCGCTTTTGGACGATTTTACACCTGAAAGGGGTGTTAGGCAATGAGTCATATGAGCGCATTTCCGGAGTTCTTTGTTACATCACGCTCAGTAAAATGTAAACGTCACCTTTCCATTCTTCACATTCCCCCTACTTTGATGAAAATAGCTTCGCCAAGCGCATGCGCAAATACGCGGAGGGTTCCCGAATCCGTTGCTATACTTTTGATTAGCTTTTGAATACATACACTTGTAAAAGGAAAACAAATCGCCGGCATATAATTTTATTTGTAATATGCTGCAGAGTTTTGCATATAATATATTTATTTTCAGGACACGAATAAATAGCAAATGGAATGAAAACAAATTGACGAAAAGGAGTTTGCTTTTAGAACTAGACAAATTATTATTTGCTTCATATATTCGGGCAAGGCAACATTTTGAAAATGGAGAGTCGCAGAACATAGTCAAAAGAATACAGTGCAAAGGCAAAATGATTTATTATCAACAGCCACTGTTAATTTATAGTGGAGTATTAAACATGCAAAACGAAGTTTCTGTCAATCAATCAATAGTAGTAAAACAAAGATATTGCGCATAAATTGTAACAAAAATATCTGCAAGCAACATGCATCATATAGTTGTCCAAATTGTAAATAAAAACGAGGTAGGATTAAATGTTTTTTATAATTATTTTTTTTATTTTACATACATATGCTTATATTTCTATGTTCATTGTATTATTTTTTAAATATATCTAGTTCATTTAGTTAAAACAGTTCTTATCTATCTCTAAACATATTATTAATTTGAAAGCATGAAGAACATCGGCACCTGCAATTATTTATTATTGTTCGGGTCGTATTGACCCAAATGTTACATGTGCATAAGTAAACACGTACAGAACAGCAGGGTTAATTAATCAATTAACTGTGTGTGTACAAAATTCCAAAACTCTGGCACTTCCGGAGGTGATTGGAAAATAGATTACAAAATTCTATTCCCACAGACATGAAAAAAAATCAGTTTTTATAAGTGTTTAAAGAGGTACTTTTCGATTGCATCGGCAGCAACACCAGCCTCTCACCCTCGTGTCCTGGAGATTGTACCGTTTCAATAGGTGGGTCTGGAACAAAAGAAAAAAAGGGCTGCGTGAAAGACTCAGTCTTAGTGTCCTACATCTGGGTTTTAGAGATTGCATTTGCGATTCTTCAGCCTGAAAGAAACAGAAAAGTTATAAAAAGTCGTTCCATTGGCGGTAAAGGACTGTTTTTGATTGCAAATAGGAAAAACTGCATGAAGGAGTCCAAATTAACGGAAGGGAGCAGAACCAAGTAGGTGGCGTTACTTGCGGATTTCTTTTTTCAGAGTGCAGGTTGACTCTCCGAGAGGAGAGCATTCCAGCAGACATGATGAAATTGGAGAACAATATTTACATCAAATATTGCAAAAGCCGAAACGTTTCGGAATCGTTAATAGGTAACAGAATAAGAATAGTCTTGCAAATATTAAATTTTTAAAATTTAAACTCTGCTAATTAAAAAGCACGAGAGAGATTATTGAATTAAAAATGTGACACGAAAAGCAATACACACACATAATATGGCAGAAAGTTACAGATATCAACAAAAAAGGAGATTTCACACTAATTTAAAGATTGAAAAATGTTCTCTTGGAAAAGTAAACGTAAACATACAAGAAGTAACTCCGCTTTGAATTCAAAAATAAACTTCGTAACTAAACAAATATGTAGCATTTCAAGTGGACGATAAACTATTACGGGAACATAATTTGAGTAATAATATTGAAAAATTTGTGTTATAGTTTCTTCCATTCCTTTCAAATGAGCAGGAATCCGCCCCGGTTTGGAGATCGGAGTACAGAGAGAAAGAGTTTGAATGCACTGAACATTACTGTACATTATATTAAATCGAAGATTGTGGTTTGAGTTTCTTACATTTAAGTGTCGTGGAAATTTCGAGGATAAGGTGCCAACACAGATGCATCCTCGTCATCTGGATGGCGTTTAAGCTTACAAGATAAATTTCAGCAAATTTTCAAGAAGCTTCAAAAAAGCGGAAAATTAAATAAAATTTTTTTCTTTTCCCTTTTTTCAATCTCATTTTATATAACTTTTATATTATGATGGCAAACACTTAAAATTTTGACGCACCGGTAACCATTCGATGGCTTTTCATCTTCGTTTTCAAACTTTCGGCCTGTCAGTAAAATGCTATAGATAATAAAAATTAAATACTTCAGGATAATGTTTGTTGTTTAAACATTTCGTTTCATTCATACATAGAATATTCTAAAATTATTCTTAATTCATGGGCCACAATAGTAAAATAAAATATAACAAAACTGAATGAATTCCCGTTATTTTACGGTCACATGACAAACGTAACTGTGCGTGTTATATAATAACTAATCGCACGCTGTCTGACTGTGTGATTTGACGTCAAAAATGTTTTTCTCCTGAAGGATGAGTATTAAATTTCAAAATCACACTGTTCCGAAGTATTTGAGGTGCATCACATGACTTACGCATAATACCAAGAGTTTAGTTTAGTTGATTTGGAAAAGGGGTTTTGGGGATTTTCAGCTACAAATGCTATTATCCCCTATTCATTCCAAAGTTCTTTTCAATCCGTAATCAAAAAAAGAAACGAAAATTGCAATCAAAAGATGGGCTAAATTATTGCTGATCTGATTCGGGCAAGAGAAAAAAAATGGCACTCTCCTAGAAAGGCCTCCGTATTCTTTTTTCTTTAGTTTAGTTATAATAAAATTATTAATAAATAATTAATTTTAATAATAATAATTTAAATAATTATTATTTTTGAAGCATCGCGAGGATTATTTTGGGACGGACATCATATCTTGAAGCCATTTTCAGATAGCTGGGGCGGCGCTTGAGCTGCACCCCCTCTCCAAGCTTCTGCGCCCACCGGCGGGGGGGAGGACTTTTGACCTCCTATGATTTGGTGTGCAGCAGCTGCAATGCGCGACGGGTGCTCGGTGGAATCCGGTTTCGGGCCTGGAGCTCTCTGGCCGCGGGGCCGAGCCCTTGTCACCATGCCACCGTGGCCCCCATAATAGTATGAGAGGTAAACTTGGAGTTTAGGGTGCGCACCTGTTTCTCGACAATTTTTCTTGGCGCAATTGCATTTGCGGTCACCAAAAACTGTTTTTAAAGTGCAGTGCGCTTTTTATTGCTCTCTTGCGCATGCATCACCTGAAAAAGAGAAATTGAGCACGCAATGCTCGCGGCATTTCAAATGTGTTTCGGGCAAATATTTTAACTTAAAAAAATATCAGCAGATTCTCTTTCAGCATAGCAGGAAACTAGTAGCTACGCTTTTTCATTGAATATTAGGAATCTAGGTTTTTAAAAAAATTTAGAAAACGAGAATTTTTTTCCTAACGCAATGCCAGCGGCATTTCAAATGTGTACCGAGCAAGTCTTTCTAACTTAAAGAAACATCAGCGGCTTCGCTTTCAGCACAGCGGAATACTCATAGCTTCGCTTATCCATTGAGAAACGAAACACACAGAATAACATACACATTACTGAACCCATATTCAAACCGAAGAATTCCAAACGAAGTTTTATTGAAATTCGAATGAATCTACCAATCACATCGAAGAGATGAAAAAAGCAATCCAATCGAAACGGGACGCAATATACAGTGATGTACAAATCACCGATGAAAAGATTAGTTTCTGCGCATGCGCGCATGTCACACGTTAAAAACATTATTGCGCAACCTTAACAAATGTTCTCTCATCTCTGTTTTTGGCAGCAAAGAGTTGGCGATCCTTGGAGGAACGAAGTAAATCGGCACCGTAGACTCCAGATTAACCATATCAGATACCAATAATACGAATATGTCTGCTTCCCAATATTTAGGCAGAAACACTTGGATAGCTTCCATACTAAGGTTCCCTTGAAAAAACATATAATCTATTTTCTTCCCATTCTCTAACAAAATGATCAATTCTTTTTATATTGGATCTGTCTGCAATGGCTGTCTACCGAAAGTGGATCCATAGGAAGGCTCTCGAAACTTCATTTCTCTTTCTCCTTTTTTGTTTTCATCTCTGCCTTTTTTCTACAAGCGGACAAGTCAGATGGATTAAAGGGCCTTTCAGCAAGACCGAACCCCGTGACTTGAGAAGGATTACCCCCGAAGTGTGCTTGTATTCCGCGGTAGTTTCTCCAGACACGGTAAATCCCCGTCTGCGCTAGAATAGTTGGGTTTATAGGCTAATGGGATTTTCGATGCAGTGTAAGGTTTCGACTAGAAATTGGGGCGACACATTCTGTTTTTCTTTCTTATCCCAGAGGTTTAAACAAGATTATTTGTTCTGCAAGAAACAGGCCGCAAGTTTAGAAACGGAGGATTTGTTTAATAAGCGATGCTCTGTTATCATCCATTACCTTGGGTTCTTTTCGGAATTGCATTTTAGAGAGCAAAAGAAATGCTTGGTTGCTAATTTACAGCACAGTATCTGATATATTATCTTTAAAAAATATCTTTGAATTTCGAATTTCTACCCGACACTTTACAGAATGATAATATTTTAGGATTGATTCGTCTATTTTATCTTCGTCTGGCTTGACTGTACCAGGCGTTGCTTTTTTTGAGTAGCGATTTTTACATCAAGCAATTTACGGAAAGAATGCAAGCCTGAAAACATTATCATTATTAAAAGAGAAAACCCGAAATCTCATAAATTAAATTTTAAAAATATATAGGGGACAGTGGGGAAAAACCAGGTACTTTCATTTTGACGTTATTAATTCTCCTTTTCAGTGGACTAATTCTGAAATATACTCCACTAGTGAAGAAAAAAGAATTGTCATAGTTGCCATGTGGTTGTTGTTGAATTCATTTTGTCTGTGAAGGTTTATTTGTTTTATGACGTCAACTCTCCAATGTTCATTTCATCTTAAACTATCCTTATTTATTAATAATTACAAATATAAAAACTATACTTAGTACGCTTATTATATGTTCCTATCAAACATTAAAGATTTAGTAAAACAAGTTCGTGCTTCTATTTCGTCTTTTATGACCTCTGCACTCGGGGTAAAAGCGGACACTTCTAGCTGGGTAAAACCGGGTACTAGGGGAAAACTACGGAGGAAACTACTACTAGGATTTTCTTATGTTGAGAGACAGCAATTTGTGAGGGCTATTCCTAGTTGACCTTTGAGTCAAATGATCTGATGGAAAGTTTTTCAATTTATTCTAATATTTTCTTTTTTAGTGATAATTTCAAATAATGCAAATAACTATTTTAGTCAAAATTTTAAAACGAATTAAAATTTATTCATTCCATTATTTCCTCGCTTGCAAGTAAACGATTTTTACTCATTTGCTCTTATATCGAACTTAAAATGCATGAAAAATTAAAAATATTTTGCTCGAAGTCTTTGAAATCTTTTGGTTTTATATAATTCATCGTCATTTCGACTTAGTTCGTCTTTTAGTTTGCTTGAATTTTAAAGAAGAAAGAATTACGTAGAATACATTTTTCTACTTTTGCTTTTGGTTTGGATTATTTTTCTTCTTCGGCTTTTGGATTTGGATCATTAAAATAGTAGGAGAACCCAGTAAGACTATTACGTTTTCTTTCTTTTTGTTCTGTACAAAATTTATTAGATTCTTGCATTTCATTTTGTCGCTATTCTGTTCTATTGTATTTTCCAAACCAGTAGTGTTTCTTTGAGCTAATGACATGACTAGGTTCCCTATATCATTTCTACAACTTTTATCACTAATTTAGATACGAATTTCGGAAATATTTTTAAATTGATTGTCTTTATGCTTAAATTGTCAAATATTGAAACTATTGATAAATCTTAAAAATATCTGTCTTTATTCTAACATTGCCAACTATTGTAATTATTGTAATTTTTAAATAAATCGTCTTTTTACTAAAATTGTCAACTATTACAACTATTGTTAAATATTAAAAAAATGTTTTATTCTTAAATTGTCAAATAAAATGAAACAAATATGCTACTTTTCCACTAAAAATCTAGTTTTCCCCATACAGTTAAAATTGTGTACCCGGTTTTATGCACTATGGGGTAAAACCGGGTAGTTTGACGTTTTCTATAGAAAAAACACTAACAAAAAAGTAGTAAAACTATGACTTTTCATGAGAGATATATAGTACTCTGATAAATAATGAATATTTTAGTAAAATTTGACAAACTCTATGTCAAATAGTTTAGCTCCAACTGGCCTTCGAGTTTTAGGTACCCGGTTTTACCCTACTTACCCCTAGAATAGAAATCTATATAGGTCATTTTTTTTTTCTGAGCCAACAGATTTGTGGTTATACAATAAGGAATTGGAAAAACGCATATATACTAGGAAATTATACTAGGGAAAAATTATCCTATATTTACAACTCAATATTTGCCGATTTCCGTTATCGATAACGTCTCAGTTCCTTTAAAATCCCATTATTCCTTTCCCTTGGCTTCTGAAATGAAATTCCATTTAGCCCTTAATCTTATCTCAATAAATTAAAACTCTTTTGCTGTATACAGTCTCCCAATGGTCTTTCCGGCGCCTCTTTCAAATATGAAGCCTTCCTACAAATGTAAAGACTAAAATTCTTTTCAATCGAAACGCGTTATTACCCATAACTGAATCTTAAATTTCCGCTATGTCGCCTAATTCTGAATTTCGAATTCTGCCAAGATTTTCTCCTCCAAAATACTAAAGACGTCTGCTAATTGCTTACGGAGACCCGATTCGGCAATTTGGGATGCGGTGCGCCGTCCCTTGTGTCTTGTAGCACAGAGGAAAACACTAGATCCAAAAACAAAAGTTACAACCGAGCACCATTCGAGATCTCGTTTGCGGGAAGTTTGATTCCCCGGAGGAACAAACTTTTCCCAAAGCACTCGGAGGCCTTTATTTCGAGTATCTCTAATTAATAATGCGACTCGATGGGACTCAGAGGTACTTATTAATAAATGCGAAATGCTAAACTAGAATTAAAGTAAGCCATTGTGAGTCACATTCATGATGTAATTTCTTTGCAAGTGTGAAAAGCATATTATTTTAAAGAGGGCAGATTAATTTAAAAAATGCCAGAATGAGCTAAGTTAGATTTTTTAAAGAATATAATCATTCTAATATGGCCTTAGGTCAGATTTGCCTTTGAATTACGAAAAATATTAATCATTATTCGGAAGGAATTCGTGTTAACTGAAGTTTTTTGAGTTAAGCAAAACAATTTCCAATAACTGGAACAAAACTCACACTGCTTTCTCGTCTAATCGAATATTGAGATGCGACATCCAGGTATAAAGTTAAAAATTGTAAATGAAACAAAAGGAAACTGAAAACCGAATTCTCTCCAAGATTGTCGTAATAACACATAGAATATGTAAAGATGCTTCAAACATAGCAAATACAGAATAGATTGCTTAATTATGTTTAGGTTTATACCATATTAGCAATAGATGTTATGAACTTTTCCAAGTATCACTGAAAAGGTGCCATAGTTTATTCAGTAAAATCAGAATTTCAGTTGTCGTGATATAAATCTTGTTCATAATTTGCTAGTAATTATGTAAAGCATTACTAAAAGCAAACAATCACGTCTTCAACATAAGATGAATATTGTTACGAACATGGAAAGTCGCTTCCCAGCAGTGTTAGTCCTATGGTTGGGAAGAGAGTATTGCGAGGTTAAGCATGGAGTGACGGCAGCAACCGTTCCGGAACCCCTGACCTTAGCGACCATTTTGGCGACAAATTTGGCGACCTTGGCGACAAATTGATGATTCCAGATAATGCAACTTTTTTCTCGATATTTCTTTTAGGAAAGGGAATATGCGTGAATATACGAGAAAACTCCTTGTGACGTCACGGCCTGTCGGAGAGAGTATATAAGGACGCGTTTGGTTTAAAGGGTGTAGTGTTGATCCATTGGGAACGACTTAAGAGCTTCGTCCGCAGTGAGAGCTAGGAAGTTGGTGAGCTGAGCGCTATTGGAAGTGCAGTTATTGTCGTTACTAGTTATTTGCTGACTGTTTGTGTTGTTAGATAACAAAGTGCTGAACTGTTATTACCTGTGAATTGTTGTCTGTTTACATTGGTAATCTGTGCAAGAACTATTGTTTCCTGTACCTGCGCTACGTGTTTTCCTGCATATTTGTAAATAAACCTTCATTCTCCATTATCCTGCGTGTTGGACTGTTTACACTATACACCCACAGTAAGACTTATGTAACAATATAAATTGCTGAAAACGCCATATAATACTGACTAACTCTGATGCTGAATAGTATTCGACATCAGAGTAAAGAAAACAAATGTTACATTTTCTATTTCAAAAATGATATTGTGATTTACTTTACGGGAAACTAGGTATACTTGACCCTGCTTTTATTTTTTCTTATTTTTCTTGAATATTTGATTTTTTAGTATCATAAAAGGATTTGGTTTTAAGATTGAAATACATACTTATGCTAAATTGATATCTCATGTAATCATAAAATAAATATATTTCATGAAAGCGCCTAGGGCCAAGTATCTTAACCTTAAAGATACTTGACCCCCAAGCCAGAGATACTTCACCCTAAGGTTAGGCATACTTGACCCTACATGCAAAACGTACTTAAATTGTTTTGATTTTTTGTATGAACGCGAAATTCAGATATTAGGCTATAAATACTGAATTCAAAACTTCTGTATCATGAAATAATATTAATGAAACTACTATAAAAACTACATAATATGTTTACTATAAAACGCAGTTGCTATTAATATAATCTACTTAATAGATTAAATTCGTTAAGTCATTACATTAAAACTAGTAATTAAAATAGTTCAAAATTTAATAAACAATTATAATATTGATTTAAATAAATGAAAAAAAATTACAGCAATGGAACTGGAATCCTAGCAACGTCATTAGCGCGTTAAAGAATTGTCGGTAATTTAAAAAAACAAACAGAATAACACCAAAACGCAAAAAAAAAAAATGTTCTACAAAACAAGAAATTGAGAAGCTAGATAGACTTACTCGGTTCTTCTAATATTTAGAGAAAAAGAAAAACAAAAGAATAAAAACAGATTTATTAGAAAATTCAAATATCAAGAAAGAAATACAAACTCAACAGAAATGGCGAAATGCTAAATAAAACCGAACGATGACAAAAAGTTCGGGCAAAAGTTTTTATTAAAATAAATTCTACAAGAATTCTATTATACAGGAAAATTAAATTTAAACTAATATTTTATAAGAGGATTTTACTAATGTAAATTTAGAGAGTGTCTTTAGAATAATTGATTTTGAATAACAGAAACACAAAAGAAATGAAAGTTTCTTATTTACTGCTTAACTCATTTGCGTTCTGCATCATTAAATATTGTTTTCAGTTGCTTTCAATTTTAAATTTGTATGCAGAAATAATGCGAAATCAGTTTTATTCTCCAATCTTCTTGTGGTCATTTCACTCGTGTTACTAATTATATCTATGGTAATTACGTAATGTTTTATTTTGCACAATATTATATAATTACACAAAGAATTATATATTACACCATATAATATTAACAATATTTACTTGCTATATTTATAGTAATTGTGGATAGAAATGTCGCTATCAGTTTGACCTGTATTTAAAATCGACATACCCTGTTATCCTTCGTAATTAAAAGAAACCGCTCGTAAAATGCGTTGCAGGTGTATATAGAACTCGAAGTTTAATAAACCCTCCGGGACTCCTTTACGATTTAGTCGAATGTCTTTCCATTGACTTCAGAGAAAGCATTTTCCTCACGATTCCGATTAAGATTTTCCAAGTACATCAATAAAGATGCTTTCGTCTTCGACGCAGATATGAATCTCTTTCATGGAAGATTGATGGGTTAATGCGCCAGCTTGCCGCTTTAAAATTAAATTATTGGCTCCTGAAGTACTGGAAGAAACTTTATGAGAAGGAGTTAACACTTTACTAAATTAAATTGACTTTTAAAATTTTAAATGAGTATGTTTGAATGAAGTGTTTAATTTGGTATCTTTATTCATAGGAAAATAACTTTCCTTTCATCAAGTGGATTTTCTAGTCAATGATTTATAAACTATGTCTTAAGTCAATCTCTCTCTAGGGAAAGTCTGTTCCACTATAACTTTCATTATCATGGACTATATACTATTAATAGTTAAAAATATTGAAATCCAGACTCTAAATTTATCAAATGATTACTAGATTTCCGATTGGTTTTCTGGTCATAATTTTAAAACGAAAACAAATAAACATCTAAAGAAATCTTTAAAAATTACGTAAAGAACTCTTGAATTCAACTTATTTTTTTTTCAGTCTTTTTAAAGTATCGTATTGGCGATGTTTTTCATATTAAGGAAGGTTTCATTTTTACGTTTATAGAAAGGATTTTTCTTCCGGTGGTCGGGAAATAAATACCTGAAAAACTTCATGAATATCTCGCATTTTTCTTTCACTCTATAATTAGTAAACAGAACCGGCTGTAGTGTCACCCTCATACTTTCTCCCTATGCATACAAAATGTAATGTGTTTGTGTTGAGCTTCTTATTACAGTGAAGTAAATAAAATATGAATTAGGTTCTCTTCTTATTCTTCTACCAGAATTTCATATGCAGTAAAGCATCGTTTTTATTTTTCTCGTTTATAAGTCGTTTCATCACTGTGCCGATTCATTCATATTCATTGCGATTAATACTTTTAACTGTCTATTTTTGTTTCAATCGGTTTAAAAAAGCGTTCAAAATTCGTAAACAATTTTATTAGTATGACGCAAGGCCATTTTGCGTCTTGGCCAACGCTTGGCGACATTCGTGACCTTGGCGCGCGCTGAGGAAAACTCTTGGATAGTTATGGCATTCTGGGTTACAGAAGGATCACATTTTTTATCCGCTCGGGGGAAGGGAAATGACACCATTTCAGAAAGTTTGGGAGAGACCACTCCCGCTGTTTTTTTAAAAAAATAACGTTCTTTACAAGAAAGTCATAGTCATAAACGGGACCGCTCCGTTTTTAGGTAGAATTTCCCGTTGTCCCCAAGCATAGCTTCGGGACCACGAAATGTTCCGTTTTTAGAAAGAGAATAATCCACGGTAGCAATTTCAAAACAGGTGCGAAAATTCAAAAAAAAATCTGAAGGTGAAAAATCACGAATATGCATGAGAGAGTAGCATTAAATTTCCAATAATCGAAGCTGTTTAGTAAAATTAGATCACACGTCTTTTCATCTATATGTCGTATTACGTCGGACTATAACGAAAGACATTTAAACGATGCTTTAATGTATTTTACAATTTTGATGCTGAGACTGCATACAGAATTAAATTCTTTCAGCTTGTTTTGGTTTTGATGTATCGTATTTACAGACACAAGGACGGACAATCAAAGATACAGTATACCATGCGATGGATTTATTCCAAAAGTAGACGGACATTTCAATTTTTATTGTGCATATTTTTTTACATTTCATACGTTTTTCTTTTGTATTGTTTTGTCTAAATTCTTTTGTTAATTAAACCGGTTGGTTTGATGACCCTTTGGAAAAAATAGTCTGTCTTGATGGAAACTTAGATTGGAGACAGAGTTTAAAATTCTTAGGAAACTGGTTTTTCCCCCTGAATGATTCTGTTCGCAGGAAAAATGTTACCAGTTACCTAAACAGACTCCGTTCTAAAAATCTCTAATCAAACAAATTTAAAAGTATCAACAAATTGAAGTCAGTAAAAATATTCCTCAGGGACAAACATTTAAATGAAACCGATGTAAGAATATCTCCTGTTGGATTTTTTCCTACGTTGCATCAATATTTGAACTTTTTAACCCTTTGCGGCGCAAGGCATTAAATTTTTTTGAAATATGATGAAAAACATCATGAATTGGTTTAGTTTATTGTCTGGATATATAATCTATAAATTTTTTTAAAAATCTTACTTTGTTCCGAGGGTGGTCGCCCGCTTTTGGGGTCACCCCCCCTCAAATGAGAACCCCCTTATATACAGTCACCTTCATACAAGCAAAATGTATTGTGGAATCTTACAGAAAATCATAAATTAAAACTTCAAGAATAGTGGAGGAACATTTTCGAGTTAATTTGCTAAAATTGTAAACTTCCAGAAATGAAAAAATTTCTTATCTCTGAGTTGAGGAATTTTCCCAAACTTTATCTCCAATAATTTCTATTCCGAAACAAAATCTCATAAGGCTGCTATATACATTCCAAAACGAGTATTATTAGCCCTATCCTAAACCTATTATTTTCCATTTGTAGTCGAATTTAACAGTCTATAGGCGAGTGAAATTAGGTGTGCCATCAGCTGGCACACTGCCCTGCAAAGGGTTAAGAAAAGTGGACAGAGTTTGTTAAATGATGGAGTCATACATTTCAAAGAAATGTATGACTTTCTCCTAATAAAAAACTATAATGCAGGTCATGGATTAGCCATATGATCAGAATATCGTATTGTGAATGTTAAAGACCATGTTAAGTGAATATGTTTTTGAAAAATTCTTGTGGATTGAGAATTAATTGTACGGTTAAAAACTTTTAAGACAGTTGAACTTTTCCAGTATCCTACAGGAGGGTGCTTGCGATGATTTGTGCTACGTTTGTTACTTATTTCCGATTGATTTTCAATAAATTAAACGCATGCACTTATTTAAATGTTTACTTACTACGAAGGTATTTAAATTTCCCTAACTAAACAAAAATTTTAATTCCTAAAATAATAACTAAACCTGATAATACAAAAGAAAAACCAATTAAAATTAATTAACAAACCAAGAAAAACTAATAGAAATGCATTGATAAATAATATGCTATTACCTTTCATATTCATAGAAAAAAATTGAATCCATTGATATATTACAAATAGATTCACATGAAATTGGAGCTCTGCATTATTCAACGGAAACTTGAAGATGGTAAAGGTTCTTTAATTTCCAGAACATAAAAACTTGTTACAGTGGATTGGTAATATTTTTTTCGGTTTGTTGTCCGATCTCACCATAATGAGGACCCATCACGCGTTATGGCCTCGAAATCGCAAAATCTGTCGTTAGATCTGAAAGATTCCCAAGTGGTTGTGGCGTCAGAGAATGAGATGACAAACTCATCTTACGACTCTGCAGTACTATGAGATTCTTTTTCAGAAATCCACCATGAAGATTTTAATAAGATCTAGAAATATAAACAATTACAGTCGACGTTCGTTATAACAACCACACATTATAAAGACCATTCCATTATAACGACCAGTGATAAAATCCCCAACTGTGTTTCCCTATGCACTTTGCTATTTTACTTCCGGTATAAAGACTGTCCAGTGTCGTCTAATCCTAATACAACGTCCGAATTCAGCGAACACTCTTCCCGGTATTTTTCTAAAAAGAACATGTTTCTAAGCATAAATGACCTTAATTATTTTATTGCCAATCTTCGTAGATGTAGAGTTTTCAGTGTTACAGTTCAACTTTGACGGGGAGGGGGGAGAATTACCACTCACCACAGCGCGGAAATTAGAATAGCCTAGAATAAAAAAAAAATGTTTCAAGTGCTATTGAGACTTGAATTTTTTTTTCTTTTTTGAAGGGCAGAACATTATTTATCATCTTTAACTGAAATGGAAAATTATGTTTTGCAAAAAGCACATATGCAGATAAGACAAACAACCATTTCTGATTTTTTCTTTAGAAAATATTTTGTAAGTATATAACACCCTTTATTTTTTACTTTAAAATCTGTTTTAGAAATATATTTTTAGTTGATAAAATTTTATTTTTAATACCAATGATAAAAAATAAGTTGACTATTTAGTTGGAATCTCTTTAAAAATCGCCTATTTATATCGAACCGCTGAGCGTGCATGTGTACAGTTTTGAATTATATCCACGATAGTGACCACTCGTTATAAGGACCTTTTGCCGTGGGACGCAGAGGGCCGTTATAACGAGCGTCGGCTGCACTAATATAATAGCCCAGATCTATCTGTCTCTCACTGATCCGGTAGCGCTCTGACGTCACCAACAATAAAATTCACGCCATAGCACTGCGAGACGTTAAATAGCATTATTTTATTGTTAGAGCACTTAAATTTCAGTAATTTTAAATTTAAAAAATTAATTGTCGTTATAATTTCAAATTTAACAGCTCTAAAATAATGAAAAATATTTGCTATCAATTGATATAAAATTTATCTCGCTATGATAGTTCCCGAGAAATTTTAAATTATATTAATCATATATTTCAAATTAATTTCTGTTTTTCAATAGAATGTAGTAAATCACGTCAGTGGTATATCATGCGCGTGATATAGATAGGACGCCACAAATAATCTGATAATTTATTGCAATCGTGATGGTATAATTTGATAATATTTTTGGCAACGTTTGACGAGCAGAGAAGTGCTTTGTAAGAAGTGTAAATAATATGTAAATGAAAAAAGATATTTCCTGTCATAAAACATATGTTCATTTTATTTGTTTTCACTCAATGTTAAACATTTCTATCGCATATATATCTATTTAAACACGTCAAATCTGACGGGAAATGTCTCGAATGAAGAGGCAATTTGTATCCGACATACCATGACGGGTGGTTTTCTAGTTAATTATAACAAGAAATATGAAAGTAAACATATATCTGCACTGAGACATGCATAATTTAAGTACATACTATATTACTTACTGCATAAACATAAAGAGGTAAAACAATGGTATACATAAATGGGCAATATAAATAATAAAAATGATTTTTCCGATGGAAATTTTAAATCATATTGTTCTAGCTTGAATTGCGCTGGAAACGTATCTTGGATGTGACTTTGTTTATAATATTGTGCATACCCAAGCGTTAAACTAAAATATCCTCATTAGTGAATAAAACTAAAAACAAATGGTGACTATGCATCCTTAAAAATGTAAATTCTTTTTTCTAAACATTTCTAAATAACGGCTGACTGATTACATGCACAATGATTACGCAATCGTCGTAAAGTCTGAAAAAAAAACAGCTTTATTGATTGTTTTCCACAAACCAACCTTCTGCTTGAAGAAAGCGAATAAGACTACGCAAACCGCACTTGGCGGGAGCATCAATTCTATGAGCCATGTTTATGTGCCGCTCATCTGAAACTGAAAAGCTGGCGTCCGCAGTAGTTGAGATTATGATTACAGACATGCGCAGTCGCCCACCGCTCATCCCTACCTCCTACCACTTATCTGTCTCTTTAGTGGCTCGAACGGAGGTTGAAAAGAAAAACGGCTCTGTAAATGTTACTGACCCTAGAAATCATCTTTGTCTAGAATTCACTATTAGGTGGCGCCACCATTATACAGCTAAAATTAAATTAAATTATTTGATTAATAAGTAATTAAGGTATGTAAATACAAAAATACCAAATGGTCATCAAGAGAACATAAGTGTGGAAAATTTTAAAATACCACATCAGGAATCTAGCGAAAATTCCACAAATTTTACTGAGTTATCGTCTTACAGAAACCTTCAAAACGCATATAAAAATACACATATTTAGTCAGAAAAATTATGTTTTATTATGATAGAAGATTACCTTCTGTTATCATGAAAGTTTTGTCTATCTGCTTATATGTTATTGATTTATTATATTTTTGCCGATTTGTTTGTATCACATCCTATGAAACGTATTCCTTGTCCCGTACAATATCCTTCCTTGCAAAGGATTTAAAAGAAAACAAAAAAAGATAGTACAGTATTTTTTTAAGATAAGAAATTTCTGATATATTTTACATAAATCAAAAGAGAAAGAAAACAATAAGAAGCAAACAAGCAATCCATTAAATATTTGTCTTCCAATTCAAGCAATGCTTATTGTGTGTATTTATTTTTTGGATTCTATATTTGATATTAAATCAGTGTCTTTACAAATTTAAAAACACATGCTACAATTTCAGACAACTGAATTGTTTGGTGCATTATATTTCAGTCGAAGTCGATAGATAGTAATTTTATTTTAAAGAAATTTATAATAATATTATCTAAAACTTAACACTCCTGTAATTACAACTCTTTAATTCCGCAGACAATCTTCATTTCCAGATGTTTAAATTAGTACTGTTTCCCATCCCGATTACTTATGTATACAGATGCAGATTTTAAAGACTTCTAAGGAGGATTTACAATAACAAAACTATCTCAATTTTCTTTAAACCAAATTCAAAACAGCTGCTATCAATTGAGATAAAAAGCAATTAATATACGAATAATCATTACATCATCTTGTAGCGGGAAAATCTTTTCAGAATATTTTTGCCAGTTGAAATAGAATCGCTACTGTAACGATTTCTTCTTTCCATCAAAACTACTGCCATCTTCCGATCTTGAAATCTCCAGATCCTTTTAGTACATGAAACCGAGCTAATAGGTTCGCAGTTACCTGGAGAAATTTCTCAGGAAAATTGATATTATGCTTTCGAAAGAAAGTAATCTTCATCGTTATCGATAATGATTACCACATTAGTGGATTTAGGAGAGTATGGAAAGATAATTGTGTTTGCTTTTGCTCGGATACATTATGGAGTTTCATCCGCATTACCGTTAATGCGTGAACATACTTTATATTCGGTGCTTCAGAATGTGATTTAGAGGCTATTTAATGATATCGAAATACGATTTGAGGGTTATCCATTTCTCAATTATAAAAGTAAGAAGTTCAGATTGTTTCTCTACCACGCGAACTTAAGTAGTTCCTTAAAGTTCATACAGAAATGAGTAAGTAGGCATAAATCTTTAAAATTATAAAGCAGATAGAAAATATCCAGGCTTCTATTAACTTTATAAGACTTAATCGGAGCCAACAATTTTATTTAATAAACATTTCGATTATGTTAATTCAAGCTCGTGAGAAACTGGTTTAAATCAGGAAATCTTGTTAACCATTCTTCGAAATAACAATTTTTAGAAACAAAATATCAGTGTTTAATGTATACTTGGACACTCTTTGGCCTCAAACATTGCTTTCGGTCTTTGGTTCAGGTTGTCAAGCAGTTTCTTCTCTACCTCCTGGTTGATACTGCGCCATTCATCTTTGATTCTCTCAAAAAATATTTTTATTACTTCTCTAGTCAAAAGCTATACCTGATACAAAACTGATCATAAATTTTAGAAGAGATTAAGGTTTGGGCTTTGTGGTAGCCACTCCAGTATCTTAATCTTGTTTTTCGAGAAATAATCTTTGGCAATCTTTGTCGTGTGTTTTGGGTCATTATTTCGTTGAAAGATATACCGTCGACCCTCTCTCAAATTTATAATGGGTGTCTTTAGATTTTGGGATAGGATATCAACGCACATACTTACAATAATTTTACCGTTGATCATCACAATTTAACCAATATCTTTACAGGAATACATATTCATACCATTGCATTTCCAGCTCCTTGTTTTACTCTCTGTCAGTGGCGTAGCGACGGAGACGAAGGGGCTACTGGTGTCCCGGGCGCCATATTTAGGGGCCGCCATGGAGTGAAAACTTTGAGGAGTTTATGCTATTTTTAAAGGAAAATATGATGAAAGGGGCGCCAGATTTACGGCGTAATGGAGTCAAAACTTGGCTGAGTTTGTGCTATTTCTAAAGGAAAATATGATGAAAGAAGCGCCAGATTTAGGGGCGCAATGGAGTCAAACGTTTACTGAGTTTATTCT
>BGPR01015343.1:0-18478 GCA_013235015.1 Araneus ventricosus
GGAAAAACGATTTCGGTTATTTTCTAATTAACTGACTGTTTAATTAAGTTTGGGACTTGGAAAAGTTCATAAGTGTCTTCCCCTTCTCTTAAATAATAAGTGTACAAAATTTGGTTGAACACCGTCCATTGGTTTAGGAGGAGATGTGGAACATAGCCACATACATACCCACCCACATACCCACAATGACTTTTATTTATATTAAGATAAAAGTGTGGTTGGGTCTGGGGGACTGTCTCATAGTTTTTCCCCCCATAGAGAATGAATGCACAGTGGAGTAGTGCTTTTTGTATTTCTCTCGAAAATGGAGGTTGGTGGTGGGCCGACGACCATTGGTGGCCTCTCTAGGCGTTATAAGCTTTCATATGAAATAAAAAATGTCGATACTGGGGGCCTGTTTCATGATTTTGCCAAATTATTTTAAATATACAGATTAGAAGAAGCCTCGATACTTAGTGAAAAAGGGATATCCTCGTGATAAGTTTTAATCTGAATTTGTCGCGAGACAAAAGATGGCGGAAACTTTTTGGTGATCGGAGTAATTAATCAAGTGACTAATCTGAAATCTCTGAACAATGCGTCGGGTTTGCTCTGAAGGAAACGTGAAATGTTTCAATGAACAGGTTCAATGTTTTGTGTTGAAAATTACCCATCAGATGAAGCTACAGTTGGATGCGTAGTTTCTTGACCCTCAGATGTAAGAAATGAAGAGAGGAAAAAAAAAAAAAATGTAAACTTTGAAATGAATGCGTATTCTTTTCCCTTTACGTTGATATTTCCATCTTATAACTATGTTGGTTAAATGTCATCAGTCAGAATTTTGAAATAGTTTTCGTAACATTTTGTACACACTTTTATTTAATTTGACTTGTTTCATGTTTGCAAAATAGAATTTTCTGATGTACTAGATTTTTGAAATTTTGTAAACTTGTGTATTCTTTATGGCAGTTTTCCATTTTAATATTTTCAGAACTTAATTATCAGTTAATCGATTAATTTAATTGAATTTTGGGTCTATACAGTGGCACCACCTGGTTGCGAAGTTGAAGGAAAAAAAGTTGATTTCAAGATTACTTATCATTTGTACTGATGAATTATAAGTAAGAAAATAAAAAAGTAGAAAATAGTAATCAAAATTAAAACTACTTTTTAGTACACTTGTAAATGTGCGTTTTTAAAAATGTTTTTATTAATTTTATTTTTATTATTATTACATTTAATTTACCAGATTATGTCCAAAATCTTCTCCCTTCATTTATTGTCATGGATTAGATTCTCGAGGTCCCGTGTTGAATTTCGGAAACTCTAGCCAATTTATCTCTGCTCAAGCACAGTATTTGGTCTAAAAGAGTAAGTCGTCGATTGTAAAGCAACCCCACCTATCTAAATTTTTTGAAATTTCAAAGAGGAAGAAGATAATAAATGTTTCTCAACCAATAAGAATATGTCTGATTTTTTTCACATCTCCTATGAACATGAGACCACACGTTCCTATCAGATGCGAAAAAATTTCAGAAATATTCGATATTAGATGCGAAAAATTGATTACAATAGTCTCAGCTTAATGCGATCGCGGTTAATGTTATCATACGCTTTATATTATCAAAAACGTCTGACCCCTAACCAACGTATTCAAATGTACACAAAATTATTCACTTACTACACAAAATTTACAAAATTATTTACTTACAAAATTATCACTGCATCTTTTAATGTTATCAGTTTTGAAGTAGAGAATTGACCGATCCCTCATTTTCAATCAGTGCTATTGTCGATCGTAAAATTTCTCGCTCGACATGTAAGGAACCATCTGGGGGAAACTTTCCCCCACACGTCCCAAGAATTTAGGAGTTTATTTTTCATGACCTCTCTTTGAAGATCGTCCATTTAGCGGGCAGGAACGTGGTCGTCGGTAATTGCCACTGGACCTCCTGAAGGTATGCAGAAGAAAGAGTAAGAAGAATGAATGTCCATTGACGAGGACATTCCAGTAGCTGCCACACTAACAGACTTGGAAATTTGCCAAGAAAGACCAAGTAATGAAAGTTGATGATTCCGACGAGGACGAATGTGTTGAAGAAAACCCTCCAACAAACGCCGAAATGAGGCAAACCTTTGATATTTTGAAACTCGGCGTGCAGCATCGTTCATCAAATTTTTAAAAACAATACGAGTACGAACAATAAAAATGAACTGTTAAAGAATAATTGTCGTCAAGCAACAATTAATGCATTTTTTCAATGCTATTTTTGAAATAAATTATAGATATACCTGAGGTAAGTGTTTTCTTTTCCATTTTGTTTCTTTTCCCTTGATGTTATAAAAATATAGTTTATTTTACCCAATTCGGTTATTGTTATAAATCGGTTGATGTTATCAAAATTGTTAAGTCCCGAATCGTCAAGCAACAATTAATGCATTTTTTCAATTGTTATTTTTGAGATAAATTATAAATAGTCCTGAGGTAAGGGTTTTCTTTTCCATTTCATGTCCCCCTGGTCCAGATACTAGACCAGGTCCATGATACCATGTCGCTCCAACAGTACCACAAGTCCATGTCCCCCCTCACTCCACAGCTGCCTCGCAGAGGCGCCAATACAGTCAATGACATGAGCAGGAGAAGCAGGACAGGAACAAGGGCAGGAGGAATAAGCCTGTTCTTTGTCGACGAATTTCAAGCTTCTGATATGGCCACTACGAAGTCTGGCCAATGCCGTCTGTGCGGATCTTGTACCTTCGGGCTGTAGAGACAGACCAGGACGATTTCCAGCATACCATTCATGTGCGGGAGGGACTTTCCAAGTAGCCCTGTGGATAGAAAATATTTCGGACGCGAAGGGTTCACCAGAGGCGGCAGAAGAACCATTTTGTTTCTTTTCCCTTGATGTGATAAAAATACAGTTGATTTTACCCAATTCGGTTATTGTTATCAATCGGTTAATGTTATCAAAATTCTTAAGTCCCGAAGTGATCACTTTAAGCGGAGTCTACTGTATTTTCTTTCTCTTTGAAATTTCAAAAAACTGAGGTAGATGGTGTGGCAACCGCCATTATGCAAGCGACCGGCGTCTATTCTAGTGCGGCAGAACTACAGCTGATGTAACAACTTACATCAGTGCGTAGCAAGAGTAGGTGACACCCGACTCATAATATTATTTTTCGCCCCCTATCATCATCAGTGACTTAGATTATATAAACGGCACCGGGGCAATTTCGCCTCCTCATCGTATTTCAATTTAACCCTTTCAAGTTCATTACATGTTTCTTTGTGAAAATTACTAAATTTATTCCAAAAATGAGTATTAGACATGTAGCTGATCATAAATATGTAAAGGGAAAAATTACAATTTTTTATTTTCAAGAAATTTGTGGTTTCACCGTAAAACCAATGAACGGTAACGGGCTATTTCCCATCCGAATAAGTTATCAACGAGATGCAATTTAAATTATGTATTCAATTTATAAATATACGTGAGTATTCAGGATATTCAACCATTATAAAATTCAATATTATTTTCGAAGAATTCAATTTAAAAAAATTTCAATTTTTGCAAAAATCCTCATATTTTTTTCTCTTGCAGATCAAAGGCAATTTAGCAACGCAATGCCGATATCTTCGTGAACGCTGACGTTATTGAACTGGAATTTTTATATAAGTTGGCCTATATATCTGGCTCTTAAGTTCTGAAAGAACCAGCGGGAGTGGCCTCCCCTAAACTTTCTCGTATACTTCCCCAAAAAGGTGCTGTTTCCCCTCCCACCGCGTGGATAAATTAGAAGACCACATACCAAATTTCAATTATCTAATGTAAGTTACTAAAAGATTTGCACACATCTAAGCAGCCTTTTAGCTTGCCAGCAATATCTCCGATCTGATTGTTACAAATTTACTACCGATAGTTGTAGTTGAAAATATCATGCACATTGGCAGAGTGCTTAAGAAATTAAAAAAGCATGAAAAACAGAACTGATGAATCAATTGACACTAATTTTGGTTTGTTACTTTATAACTTTACTTTTAACAACTACTCTCGTTCTGTCAGAGTAAAAACATTTCAAAATCCACTCAGAAAAAAATGCATTACGAAATATACAAAATAAAACTAACCGCAATCAAATATGCAACTCTTGAAAATGTTTCGGCGTGAAAGAAAAATTAAAAGAAAACACTCCATAATTAATTCACTTTTATTCGAGAAGAATTTGGCGGTGAGCCAAGATGACCGACCGTATTACGGGAACTGAGGTAAGCAGTACGCATGCGTGTAGAGATAACGGATTCTCTTCAAAAGTAAATTATACGGACCGACAGACAGTCAACCCTTTGACGGATTTGGCCCAAAATTTTATACGGACCTACATTCATGACGATAAAACTGTGTACCAAATTTTATCCATCTGGCTTTTCAAGTTTTTGAGTTATAGCGTTCGCATGACCTCGAACATGCAGACAGACAGACTTCCCGTTGACGGATTTTGTCCAAAAGTTGATAGAAACCTACAAATTATGTTTAAAGACCACATACCAAATTTCATGCCCGTAGCTCTAATAGTTTTCGAGTTATCGTGTTCACAGACACACACACAGACACACACACAGACAGACATAATTCCAAAATTGTGTTTTTCGGAATCAGGGAGGTCTAAAACGTGGAGATTCGTCAAAATCTCGAGTTCGAATTTTTTGACGATTACAATACTTTCTCTTTGTATACTTCGTATACGAGAAAGTAAAAATGACTCTACGTTCCTCCCATGCGCAGTAAAAAAAATGCTCAATGTTGTTAGGCACAGGAAGCGAGTTTGCCAATATCACTTGCTAATCTCGTAAAAACTATAATCTTTGTAGTAGAGACAGGCAGTTTGAGTAACGCTAGTTACGAAGAGCTGCTGGATAATAAGCTAAAAACGTTCTGGCTTTTTGCAGTGGAATTTCTACGAGATAGAGCATTTCTTATTGTTTTAGAAATGACGAAACATATAAGTTAAAAGAGACATTTATTTGGACGACCACATTTAAGAACATATTTACAGATCACATTTCCATTTAACAAGGTTGATACTTGTCCTACATCTTATAGGTACAGTACCAGCAACAGCTTACATGATGTCTCTCCGAGGAGAGAATGCTTAGAGGACCTACAGACCGTACCTCCTCAATGACAAGTATATATACTCTGCTAATAATCAGTAGATCTACATATCAGCTGCGGGAATCGAATAGACAACGTCATACGATTCCGATTAAATAGCTGCTAATATGGATGTGAAGTGATGTGACTAGCTGAAAGAAATGACGTAAAAATCTTAAAGAAAAAATGCTTCGAATCTTAGAGTAAAGGTACGAGAGACAATTTAGAAAAGATGCAAGCTTCGTAGCTTAAAATGCAGAATTTCCTAACAAATGCGTGGTTTTACTGCGAAACCAATGAAAGTGAAAAAGGGTTAAAAAGTGACATAGATGCACTAACTTTTTGTCGCCATAGTCAGTGGCGTAGCGAAAGTAAGTGGCGTCCGGAGAATAATATGATATTTTTAATCCCTTTCTTCATCAGTGGCTTAACAAACGTAAATGGTGCCAGGCAGATAGCATGCACATTTGCAGCAAGTGTGATTTTTTTCTGGATATTATCTTGTCTTGACAAACTTGACGCGACATTTTTTTTTAATTTAAAAAATCGTGCATTGAAGGATTAAACACTCCAATAGCGATGTGAGCAAATTTCTCGCACTTTCATGAAAAACTGGAACAGCAAGTGTGTCGGAAAGTTTCACATTGTTCAGTAGGGAAAATTCTTTTGAGAATATCCTTGAAGAATCATTGGTAAAATGCAAAGGAAACAGCGAAAATCAGCAACATTTGCGAATCCTCATATCACAAAAAGTTTCAAAAAATGCATGTGAGAAGTTTTATAACTAATTAAAACTTGTTCATTTGTGGCAGGACTTGCCGACTTCTTTTTAAAATTTGAAATAAACAATTTGGAAAAACTTTGTTGATAGAAAAGAAGTCAGGATTTATGATGTAGTTTCTATTAACCGAGAGTTCGATTATCCGAGGTAGTTTCTTTCCCAATGAGCTCGGATAATCGAAATTCTACTGTATTCGCAGTATTCTGTTCGATAATAAACTGCCATTATCCCTTCAAATACAGTAATATCTCTCGTAACCGAGACCCAATTAACCGACAATATCAAGATAACAATACTTTTGATGATATGAATTTAAATACCGAAATTTAGACCCATGTGATAAATACAAATACAGGGCGCCCACTAAAATCCCTTACCACCCTTTTAACTACCGAATGGCTGCAGCTATCTCCATAACAGTGGTGTCTAGGTATGGTGAAGTGACTATGCGCTATTGGATGAAACCACTTAGAGGGAAAAGTGAATTCAAGGGTGTTGTAGAGCATCATCTATTTAGTACAAAAAGCACCCTTATGGACGTAAATGTTTAGAACAGAACGCTTTAAAACATCGTATTTGTTTGTTCGGATTTCCTACACTGACACGTGACAAACGTTCTTAGACAGAAAGAAAACAACTAGTTAATCGCAAGATACCTTTATTTTGATGCTCAACCTTCTTCGTCCATCACAATGCATCTGACCCTTGTTTGAACTCCACGTTGCACACGGTGTAAATATAGTGGGTGTCACGTTGGTACAAGCAAAACAAAATGTGATTTTAAGCGTTCTGTTTTAGTGTTCAGACCATAAGTGTCTTTTTGTGCAAAATAGATGATGCCTCTACAACTTGTACACTTTTTTTCCCTTCTTCAAATTTCGTCTTTAGAGATAATAACGCTAACTCCTGGGCCTTCCACCAGGTGCCGCTGTAAGTGGTTTCATCCAATAGCGCATAGTCACTTCACCATACCAGATACTCAGTGTTGTTGAAGATACTGCAGCCATTCGGTAGTTAAAAGGGTGGTAAGAGGTTTAGTGGGCACCCTTATGCATATGGAAAGATTTTTATAAATGAAGGACGTATTTATTAATTATATTCATTTTCATTTTTCTTATTTTTTCTGAAGAAAACTTCATCTTGAAGATCATTTTAGAATTATAGAGTGCAAGCATGACTCAGGAATCAAACTGATGTGCTTAAACGCAGTGTCCAAAACAGAAAAGGGTAGATGCATGACGCGTCTTAAATACTGGTAGTAAAGGGAAAATCCCGAATCGGAGCTTCGCGAATACATGCATCTCTAGAGGATCTTGTTGAAGTGAAAGCGGTTTTTATATTAGAACAGATGTCCAGAGGACTTCGTCCAGCGTAGTAACACATTATTGGTACATTGTTGATCGGATAAAAATACTTTCACGTCTAATAATTTTAATGTAAAACAATATTTTCATATAAAATCTATATATATAAAACGCTAACGTACGTGGCACATTTCTCTTTTGCCGATGGCAACAATCTGTTTGTTTCCAAAACAAAACCGATAGCCTCCTCCATGTTAGGCATAACTTCATAGTCAGAGACTGTTACTATATTCGTTCTGATGTAAAATAACCTTTTCTCGAAAAAAAAATGAGTTTAAGATGAAGAATTCACAATATAATGAAGCTTTGGAGGAAATTATTCGAAAGAGATCAGTTAGAAATGAAGCAGATGGGCTTAGGCGAGCCAGATAACTTTGTGGCGCACCGTGCTACGCCATCTTACTCTGATGTATATTAGCCAATATCCGCCTCCGGACATTGGGAATTCCTTTTGTCTAGTGGTTAGGATTTTCGGCTCGTAACCCAAAGGTCCTCAGTTCTATCCCGCCGCCAAAACTTTTTGTTCAACGTCAAAATAATTTAAGTTAGCGAAGATAGAATTGTGTCAATTCACAAATTGAGGTGAACATTATGGAGATTACTATTGTGAACATTGTACATTGGCTACTTTTCAGTTATGCTTACACTACTTGGCGCCTTTTTTTTGTCTTGGCAAATTTTCTTGGCGCGCTGAATCGTCAGGAAAATCATGGTATACATATGACCTAGCGCAGATACTCTGCGAGGGATCAACTAGTATTATAATATACTAGATGAAAACCCGGCGCTGCTCGGGATACATATTTTGGTACTTTTCCGTTAGCCGGGCGCAAGCGAAAAATCGCCAAATAATGTAGAATTCCGCCAAATTTCTTACAACCCGAAAATTACGATTGGCAACATTTGCGCCCTGTCATTCGCTTCGCTTGGCGACTTGATTGGCGTTTGGTTCATGTCGAAATGGCTCGCGTTTGGTTCACAATTGGCGACATTTGCACCCTGTCATTCACTTCACTTGGCGACTTGGCTCGAATTTGGTTCACACTTGGCGACATTTGCACCCTGTCATTCGCTTCGCTTGGCGACTTGGCTCGCGTTTGGTTCACAATTGGCGGCATTTGCGCCCGGCTAACGGAAAAGTACCCATCTTTTTTCATATAACGGCCTCATGGGGGCATAAAAACCAATCCCATTATAGACGCCTATGGGGAGTGTTTTCGATGCCAATATTTGGCGATATTTCGCTTTTTTGGCGAGAAATGCTTTGTAAAGTTTTTCTATTTCGATGACGACCGAGAGATGCAATCTGTTATAAGAATGTAAACGTTTCTACTTTGTAGTTTTTTTGTGTGTATGTGTGTGACTTAGAGTAGAATGAATTCCTTCTTGAGTGTCTTAAAGTTGAAAAAATTTGTTATTAGTTATTAATTGTAAATAAAGATGGAAGGTTTTCAAAATACGATGAAGAAAAAATTCAGTTTCGCGCCAATCAAAGTAAACACGGAAACCCTAGCAGGCATAATGATCAACTTGGCGAGGTAAAAGACATTCCCATAGGCGCCTGTAGTGGGATTGGTTTTTATGCCTCCTGGGTTTTTTTCCCACTAAAATTATTGTCACCAACTTTCCCCAACAACGTAACGTAACAAAAATAAATGATAATAACAAACGTAAATCTTCTTTGAATCTTTTCTTTTTGAATTAAAACTTTCAAATATAGCCTTTTTATCATCTTATAACAGTATGGTTTGAATGAAAATACGAGAAAATTTTAAAAAAGAACATTTATTTTAAACAATATATAGTTAAATAACTAATATAGTTTTACAATGTACAAATACACTTATACTGTATAACTTGGTTACTGCGAAGATTCTAAATAAAATGTTTTATAAATCAGATAAAGAAAGTCAAAATCGCTCGAGAACAATTCTCACTCGAAAGAATTTCGCTGAAGAGGAATGCTCGAACAAAAAGAATACTTTAAACCTCAGTTAGTGGAATAAAAACTAAATATAAATACTCTCTATTCTTTATTAATGTTTATGTCAGTTTTTTCTAGCAAGGCCCATCGGTAACTAACTGTTAGTCTCGGAGATTATGGACCCAGAGTCCACGCGCTCCGTCGAAATCCATTTATCCCTGGTGTATTCTCTCTATTGATACTATAAATAAAGTCAAACTGAAACTCACATCGCGTAGTAACTAAACTACTGTCATTGGATATTTGGGTACATATTAAAAGCGCATTATTACGGAAGTTAAGTGCATGCTACGAAATAACAGTGGAAGTAAGAAGTCTGTCTACCTTGACCAAAAAAAGCAATGTTTTTTTAGCTTTAACAGTGGTAAAAACACGTGAAACGTCACAAACAATTGATTTGATGGAACAATATATTAGTTTGAATTTTATTTTATAACAATAAAAGGATTGTTGCAATTTGAGTTTAAAATGAATTTTGAAACGTTATAATTACAGTTAGAGAAAAAATTGCACAACAATTAAATTGGTATCTTTAAAAAGATAATTGTTTCTCTTTAAGGTGGTGCAAAAATAATTTTCGCACAATAAGTATTGCAGAAGTTATTGTCGTAAAACGTCTAAAAATAGCTTAATTTTCGTTATTTAATTAAATAAACAAAATTCTAATTCGAATTTTAAAATAATTTTTACGGCGTTAGCTCCCTCTTGTGCTAATCCATACCTGGGTCAAATTTGGTCGTCGTATTTCCAAAGGTGTGGACGTGCATAAAGAACCAAAAAACGAACAAACAAACAACACACATACTTTCCTCTTTTATATATATATATATATATATATATATATATATATATATATGGAATCAAACAAAAATTCAAGGTACTGACAAGGTACCCAGACCGCTGCTGAGTAAAGCACTTGAGCTTTAGAACAGTTGTTGGACACATGGCTCACAATGTCACAGTCCGAATTTCAGCCATCATTGAAACGCCACCGTACACCAGTTAGGCCAGGGAGGAGAAGAGGCACCAGCTGTCACCACAATCGCATTTTGTCTATTCTGAAAGGGGTTTGTCATCCGTCAATCAAAATAATTTCTACATCCTTAATTGCAGATTTAGTTGAGTTAGTTAGTAGATTAAGTTAGAATATCCGACGTTCAAAGTCCGAGCCAGGAGGATTTTTAGATGCATTGAATTTTTAAACTTTTTTTATCATGGACTATTTTTACGGCGGAAAATGGAAAAATATGGGATATTTTATTTAAATTGGTGTAATTTTTTTTTTTTTTTTTTTTTTCAACCAGAACTGTTGATTACTTGAGGCTCTATTATCACTTTTAGGAGAACCTTGGCAAGAGAAATACTAGAAAATAGAAGACAGAATAGAGAATAAAAGAAGGAATAAATGAAACCCAACATAAAGAAAAAAGGTACTTTTCCAAGGCTGTATAAATGTCGCCAATTGTGAACCAAACACGAGCCAAGTCGTCGAGCTGAGCGATTTTCCGTTAACTGGCGCAAATGTCGCCAATTGTGAACCAAACGCGAGCCAAGTCGCCAAGAATGGCTGATTCGTTTGCCGCTACCAAATACCGCCAATTGTGAACAGCCGTCGCCAAGAGCGAAGCGATTTTCCGTCAGCCGACGCAAATGTCGCCAATTGTGAACAGCCGTCGCCAAGAGCGAAGCGATTTTTCCGTCAGCCGGGCGCGCAAATGTCGCCACCAGAACCAAACGGTGAGCCAAGTCGCCAAGAGAATGGTTGTAAGAAATTTTGGCGAAATTCTACATTATTTTATGATTTTTCAAAGGTTTGCGCCTGGCTAACGGAAAAGTACTAAAGCTGATCGAGGTTTGGTCACTTTAGGAAGAACTGGCAAGAGAAAATATCTGAAAATAGAAGATATCAAAAAAGGAATAAACAGAACTCCAAATACAAGAAAAAATGTGAACAAAACTAAAATGACCATGTAGTAATAATATGACAGCAGCAAATCCAGGATTTGGTCCAGGAGGTTAAAACCAAACCCCCATGCAGACCCGACAATCACGAACCCACTAAAATAACAACACTGACGGAATCCAACAACCGAAACGCAACCAACGGCACAAACGGAACGACCGCTATGAACATCGAACCGGCCACCGTCGAACGTCGCCCGTCATTCTGAACCAATGAACAAACAGTTGGTAGTGATTTTAAACAAATAAAAGACTTTTGACTTTAGTTCTTGGGGGGAAGGGGAGGCCGGCAGACCGATAGCCCCCCCTGGATCTGCCACTGCAATATGACAACTTATTGTAATTAGCCGAAAAATAAAAAGCAATAAAAATTCAAATACAAATACCAGGGTGTTTAGTTATTTTAGGATGAACTCCCATCAGGATTTGTTGGCTCGGCAAATTGCAAAATAAGGTTTTTGAATTTCTCGGCTCCGCCATCCGTCGGAAGGAATGAAAGTGTATGGGAGAATACAAGATACAGTTTCATGTGTAATTGGTGAAATCGGTTTATAAAATAGAAAATATGAATTGAGTAAATCCTTATTAGAAATAATGTGACTGAATATGAAGTTGAAATCAGTAATAATTGAAGAGCAGAAAAAGTAGAAATAAAGACATACCCAACATGAAATATATATACATAGATATGAAAAAAAAATGAAATTAAAAAATTTTAAAGGATTGTGACGACAGTATACCCAAAAATTATAAGGTAATGGGAAAAATAAAGTATTTATTAACAACACAAATACGAGAGCGTTTGGTCACTTAATATGAACTTTACATCTGGCTATCATAATAAACGAAGATTTTGAAAGTTTCGTGCTGCCAATTCAAGCCGAGAATTAATAAAAAAAGTATATATGAAGCCTGCAAAGGTTCAATGTGTTCACGAACAGAAACGTCTGCTAATTTATGTGATAATCTTATGTAAAGTATTTCCACTTGTTTAAGGCGTAAACTGTTAAAATAAATAACAATAATTATATGTGTGACTTTTGTATCATATTAAACTTTAAACAAAATTACCTGGTATTTTCTTTATTATTCTACCTGTCCATTTAAGCCTCATTCTTTGTAATTTCCTGTGACAGCGCTTTGTTCCTGCGCTGAGAGTCAAGTTGTATAAAAGCTTCGGGAAGAGCATTGATATACTGCATCACTGGCGATAATTTTGTTTTGATCTTTTCAACAAGCTTCACGAGGAGAAACCATCCAGTAATTGTTTTGGCGGACTTTTTTGTTCACAAGCTTCAAGGTGATTCAGATCGCTGACAATTTTTTTTGGCGATTTTTTACGTCAAGAACCTACGCGAGCCTTATAATTCAATACTCAGGACCCCATTCGGCGATAATTTGTTTTGCGACTTTTTCAAATAGCTTTAAATATAGAAGGTCTCATCGGCGATGCATTTGTTTGTAGATCTTTTCACATAGCTCAATATAGAGACACAACTATCGGCGATAATTTTATTTACTACTTTTCAACAGCTTCAATATAGAAGACCTATGCGATAAATTAATGTCTTGTAACGTGACTTTCTTTCAACACGCTTCATATAGAATCATCGGCGATAATTTTGTTTCAAGGATTTTTTCACAGTTTCTAATATAGTCAACATGATAATTTTGTTTTACGATCTTTTTCAACAGCTTCTGAATGATAGAAACCCACTGAAGATATAATTTGTTTTGGGACTTTTTTCGTAGACTAGTTTAATGAAAACCCAATGGCGATAATTTTGTTTTAAGGATTTTTTGTATAACAGCTCTAATATAGAACCCTTATCGGCGATAATTGTTATCACTTTTGCTTTTTCCACGAGCTTTCATATGAGAACCCTATCGGTGATATATTATGTTTTCGACTTTTTTTCATCAGCTTCAACTATAGGCCCCATCGGCGATATTTGTTTAAGGACCTATTTTGAATGACGTTCAACATAGAACCCCATCGGCGATAATTTATTTTTGGCGACTTTTTTCAGACAGCGCTTCAACATAGAACCCTATTGCAAGATATTTTGTTTCGACTTAAACGCATCGATTTCTCGGTTAGGGATCAAAGTTCGCTACAAGATTATCGCCAGTGATGCCGTTCATCAAAGTTGTATCAAGCTTCGTGTATCGTCTGTAGCAGCCTTCTCCAACGTCCATGCTCAGTGTCGAGATGTTGAGTTTATGATTATTTATGTTAAACTTATTTTAATCCTTATTATGTTTTCAAAGTTAGTTTGTTACCAATATGTGTTCTTCTTTGAAGTCCCGCACAAGCCAGTGAGCGTGTAATGGTTGTGTAAAGTAACTTCGATTAGTTCTGACATTCGAGAGTTAGTTGGGTGTAGCATACAACCCAAGTGGCACCTTTACATTTCATAGCTGCATATTCTTTCTCTTGTTATTATGTTTGCACGAATTTAGAAAAGAAAGAAAATGCTTTTTAATCCTGTAAAATTGCCTTATGTTCTCGTAACCTTGTCAAATAATGGAACAGCCAAATTTTTGCACAGTTAAAGGACATACTGTCGAATTTCTTAAATATTAATGAATCAGTTTAATGAGTAATTAGCATAGGGAACATGAATTTAGGAAATATTCACAGCACGGGTTAAGCTAAAATCTTTTTCGTATTTTTAGTAAACTTTTTAAAATGGCATCAGTCAAGAATAAAGTAGAATTTACGGCTTAACAAGCTAAAAAAAATTTTTTTTATTTTTTTAAAATGCACTTTTATTAGTGGACTAAAAGATAGAACTTTTTTATTGTAATTATTTTCCACTTTTCAGTCTTTAATTTATAATTCATTATCATAAATATTATGGAATCTTGAAATGAATTTTTTCTCAAATTCATTCCCAGGTGGCGCCACTTTTATGGAATCAAAATTTAATTCAATTCATTGTTTAACCGATTATTAACCCTCTGATTCCTAAGACCACTGAAATAAAGGGACCTCAAAATACGGGAACGTCCGAGCTCCTCTATCGAAAATGAGGGAAATTCATCCCCCCCCCCCTCAAAAACCACATTGACAGTTGGCATTCCCCTTATTGTAAGAAAACTCCCTTCTTCCTCAAACACATCTAGGCATGCCACTCTAACAAACAAAGCACGCGCCGCGGGTGTGAAATCAACCACACTTAACGAAAGGGGGGGGGGGGGAAATTTCAGAGTGACATTCGGACGTTTCGGAAGTTTATCGTCTTTTGCTTGTAGGAACGCATGGGACGGTCCCGTATCGATAGAGTTAAACTCCAAAATATTAAGATAGTGTATTCTCATCGAGAATACACAAGTGCACAAAATTTCAAAACTCTAACACAACAGAATGTGAGTGAAAAATCGGTTCCAAAATTCCATCTTTACAAATATGAAATAAGGCGAGTTTAATAAAAGTTTGATTTAGTTAAATTGACGTTCCGTTTTGAAACTTGAAACAATGCGAGGGATGCTTGGGAAAGGGCTTGAATTGTTATCAGATGATTATATATTTATTTAACCCTTACCGGGTTCACCTATCTACACAAATTAGTGGACGGCGCATGAAAGCCGGCAGGGAATATTCACAAAGCAATCATGTCATAACATGTAAAAACACAGTGTCATAAATCAATAACATACAACATACATGCCAACATTCAGAAAAATTAAGAAAGATACTGACAAATAAGAAAGGCGCAGTTCGGATTTGCGCCATAGATTTTTTGTGAAAACGTCGAGATAAAATCATAAAAAACTCTTTCGTATTAATATGTAATTTAATTATCAATCTCTTTAACACAAAATTTACACAGAGTAGTATAATGGTTACAGAATAAATAAATCAAAAGTTTATCGCATGTAGCAAGGGTCTGTGCTAGCTTGCGATTTACCTATTCTGTAACCATTATACTACTCTGGTAAATACTGTATTAGAGATTGATAATTAAATTACATATTAATAGGAAACACTTGTTTTATGATTTTATCCCGACGTTTTCACGAAAAATCTACGGCGCGGTCCCGAACTGTGCCTTTCTTATGCTTTATTTAGAGTAACTTTTGATGGCGCGATCCAGTAGCGAATCCGGGGGGCGGGGCTATGGGGCTGCAGCCCCTCCCAGAGCTAAACCAGAATTCTTGATTTTATTTAAAATCACTACAACTGTTTGTTCTTAATTCCCCTTCCTTTTAAAAATAATAAAAACATGACAATATTGCTTTCTGGCTTGACAGGCTCGAAAATTTTCCTACTTTTCTAGTCATTCCACTTGTACTTGTAGCGTTGACAGAGTCGAAAACCTTTTTTGTTTACTTATTTCACTGTATCTTTTTATTAAATTATCGAAAGTATTGTAGTGCTCTTTATGATTCTTATTGACAGGTGAGTAAAGTCTGTAAAGTTAAAGTATTTTGGTTTCCATAAGCCATGAGGTTTGTCATTCGTCATGACGATACGAAATTTTATGACCTCAGCCCCTATCAGACCCAAATCCTGGATTCGCCACTGGCGCCATCTGTTGACATTATATAGAACTACATTTCGCGTATGCGCAGTAAAACATTACTTACTACAAATTCTCATATTTTCCGTAATATTCAAATTTTAATACAATGTTTCTTTTACGTATTGTCAAGTATTCTGTAAGTTTCGTACAATTCGAAAGAAAACTCTGCATGTTATAATAAAAAAAAAAAACAAGCGGAGTTTGAAATTTTCAATTTAATACCGATTTTTACTTATATTCTGATAAATATTCTTATTGCCCCACTTTGAGTCCTCCCCCTCCTCAAGCTGTTTAAAATGACACCAAAATCAACGCGTTTCTACGCTACACTTATTTATAACCTTACATAAAGCTGATTCATAACAATCACGCGCATGCGCCTACACTGGTTCGATGACGTCACAGGCAAAACAAATACTATGCGACAAACTCTTAGAGACATGATCTATCCGTTATGGGGTCAACCATTCTTTTCGTATTATTAGTTTCGTAGTTATTAGCGATTCAAATCTGACGGTATTTTGTCACACAAGAAAGTTCGACCGACTATCACTGTAACGAGCGGAAAGACGTTTTCACGTCAAAGAAAAAAAAAAGAAACACCTTAAATCAAAATAGAATACAAAATAAAATTTCAATACGAAAATTTTTTTAAAAAATGCGACAAGAAAGACCAAAAAAGAATGTAAAAAATTGTAAGAAAAAGTACAAGCAAATAAGCCTAGAAAAAAATGCTTTAAGCAGTTACACAGTCTGAAAGTCGAGAGTTACGAGTTTGTGAAGAAAAATCCTTTAAAAGTTTTGGAAACTGGGGTACAATAATCAGATAAGTAGGAAGACATCTGATTCAGCATAGGGATGCATAATCCACGATATTTTTAATAACAAATATTTTTGCTATTGTTATTTTTAAATATCTGTTCTAAATAAGTGTGATTGAAATCACATTTTTAATTTTCAAATTCTTATTAAATGTATGTAAAGTGTTTTGAAAAAAAAAAATTCATTTGTGTTCATTAGTTTCTGCAGAATTTTGTGTTTTTAGTTCTATATACTGTCAACCATCGATTTAGTTCTATATACTACGGCCACGCTCCGTTGCAAGGAAAATTGACTGCAAAGAAGGGTGCTCGCTCTAAAGGGGTATCATGTTTGGAAGTAAAAAATACGTTTTTAAACAAGTCATAATTCGTTAGTCTTGATCAAGCGAATTTTAAGAATAATCTAAAGTAAAAAGTACTTAACTCTAAGGTAAAAGTACTCGAAAACTTAAAACATTTTTTTTTTTTGGAAAAAAAAATACAGTTTGTATTTGCTTGGATCTTTCGTCTTTCTCAGAGGTAATTTTTTCAAACTTTTTTATTTGGAAAAATAAATCCTTAATCGTTTCAGTAGACATTGAGAAGTGGGTAATAACGTAAGTAGTCATTGAGAAATGGGTAATGAACGTTAAAACTTTGAAATACCTTGGACTCATTTTTAATGAGAAGATGACTTGGAAACCTCATCGGGATAGTGTAAAAGATAAAGTTCTTTCAATTCAATATAAATTATAAACATTTTCTAGAGCCACATGGGGGCCAAAACCCCCAAATTGTGAAGGAAATCCATCTTAAAGCGGGTGCAAAATTTATACTCTATGATATAGAAATTTGATGCAGGGACATAGTGAAAAGGAATCAAAAACTGATACAGATTTTCACAAAGAATCACATTACAACAAATAGCAAAAACATACATATAGGACGGTTTCTTTGGGAGCCCTATAGGTCCTGACAGGATGCATTCCTTTGGACGTTATTGCCTCAAATGAAGTTGATAAGTATAATCTGTTTAAGAGAGGAATAGCCATTGAAATAAAGGGCTCTACATATCAACAAGATATTAATATCATCAACAAATATGACTCTCTTTCATGGGAGCACACTAGTTTAAAATGGAGCCTCGCAGACCAGGGGGTAAGATATTTGAAGATTTTCACGGACAGTTCTCAGTTTAAAAACAGAGTTGGGTGTGGAGTGGTACGTTTGGACCTTGAGGTGAATGTCAAATGGACGATTGAAAGACTAAATGAGAAGTCAGTGTCTTTAACGCGAGGGCATTTGCAATCCTAAAAGCTGTGGGGAAAATTGTGAATTGTACCGAGGAGGTTTATATATTCAGTGATTCGAGATCCGTGCTAATGGCACTTGAATATGCTATAACTCAGTCTCCAATTATAGCAACGATCAAGAAATTATTGAGATTTAAACCAAATGTTAAATTGAATTGGGTTCGAGCCCACGTGGGCATAATTGACAACGAAATGACTGATCAATTGGCAAAAAGAGCCACTCAAAGAGAATTCATAGATCATGTTGAAACAATTTCTTTGTCTTGGGTCAAATTTGAACTAAAGACAAAGATGATGGAAAAATGGCAATATCGGTGGGGAAATTCACAAAAGGCATGGTTTTTATATGGAATTTTTCCACAAGTTAATACTAGAAGGTGCTATGGGGACTTTTATTTAAACCAGTTGTTGACAAACCATGGATGCTTTACATCCTATTAGCATAGATTTTTTTTAATAAATCGGAGGATTGTGACTGTGGTACAGTAAGCCATTATATCTATGCTTGTCCCAATCACAAAATATTAAATTGAAATATTTCCCATGTGAATTTCACAAAATAGGTTTATATATATATATATATATATATTGGACTTGGTTGTCCATCCAAAAG
>BGPR01015343.1:18488-36910 GCA_013235015.1 Araneus ventricosus
TATATATATATATATATATATATTGGACTTGGTTGTCCATCCAAAAGCCAAGCTTGGACTTTGCCTGATGGTCCAGGACATTTTTTCTAAGTCTTTGGATGAATTTAGCTAAGGTTTTGCTCTGTGTTTTAAAGATTGAAAAAACAGTGCACTTTTAATCAATTCTGACTCTTTAACTAATCTTAAATTTTTTTTTGCAGGCCTTGTGTTCTAAATTTGCTGGAAGCTTTCAAAATTATTTATTTATTTAAAGAAAAGCACACTACAGAGAAAACTCCATTTACAGAGTGCTATAAACAACAAACACACAAAGAACAAAGGCCACAACGAGTAACTCACAAAAAAATGCACTAGAAAATAAAAAGCTGAACACTGAGAAAACACAAAATCATAAAAATTTTGCAAACGCATATATAATTAAAATCGAAAACACATAATCACAAAAGCATTAAAACACACTACGATTCTAAAAGTCGTACTTTTTTAAAAATTAAAAGACTATTTCCAAAAGGCAAGGGTTAAAAAGTCAAAACACAAAAGCACCTCTAAAAACACACCAGGAGTTTAAACGTTTAAAGATGAAAATACACACTTATAAGACTTAAAAATTGTTTTATGGTCAAGAACACCCCTTTTAAAGACGGCTCATGGTTGGAGCTTGGCGCAGTTAGTTCCTGTATTTGGGTGGTGGTGGTCGGTTTTATCTGTAGGAGGCAGCTCCACTATGTCCGCCTGGTTATTTGCTGGAGCAGTTTTTCCTCGGCACAGCATCAATTATATCCGGATGCTTAGGCAGGACGGATATCCTTATTTCTGGTTACTACAGCCCAATCTTTTGCTTTACGATTTTGCAATGTTTGGTGGCCAGATTAAAGCTCAAAGTACAGAATAATTACTGAACATTCCTCTCAAACATCGTTGATGTGAAGGAGAGATCACAGAAATGTTATGTAATGCTATTGCCTGGTTGGTATGCACTGAAATAAATATCTGAACAGTTACGGTATTTTGTAGCTACAATAAATCTTAACAATTCCAGGTTTATTAGTTTGTTTATTGAGCACATCTCGTACATTTATTTATACAAAACAATGGGTGTATAAAAATTTCATTAATTACAAATAATTTACAACAACTGAGATTGAAATATCAGCGAGTCAGTACACATTCTCTTTGGTTGACAGAATATCACAAACTAAAGGCATATCCTAGAACAAAAAATATGCATTAAAAAGTTGATGAAGCAACATCATACACATAAGGAACTCATGATAACAGTCAATAAATATAACCTTGTATTATTTTTACAAGGGGTGGTTACAGAAACTATGAAAAAAATTTCCCTGACTATACTTACAACATTTCCCTGATTTACGGCTATTAATTATATTAGTTTCCTGGCTTTCTCCCTACTCAGAATCACTGTATGTGTAGAATATATATTATTAAAAACACTTTTACAAGTTATTTAATATATATATGAAATTTAATTTAAGAAAAATGGAATGAACATCCTAAAAAAATCTATCAAAACAGTATATTACATTTCTTATATGTAAAAAATACTGGAAATTTTAACAAAATACTTTGCTTCTAAAACTGCATAAGAATTCTAAGAAATATTAAAACTATTCTTTGCAACACAAGTTAAATTATGTTAACAGTAAAGGTTATTATGATCTTTGATCAAAACCTTAAAACCAGTTCAATAACTAATTAGTGCTCTTTGCATGGGTACCAGGATAACATGTTGCAGCATAAGTATAAAAACAGTATAATCATACGTACCTAATAATATATATTTTAGCAAAGATTTAAACAAGAGAAACTGCCACAATATTATTTCAAATCTTTATTCTTTAACAAATCATAAGAAATTAATTGCTATAATCAAAAACTTATACTTTTATAAATGAATATAAGTTTTTTTAAAAAAAAAATTCCAATTATTATTACAAATAATGCTAGACGTAAGATACTAATTTATATATAATAACTCAAGTAACAAATAATTATTAATTTTTCCTGGTTTTTAGATATTTTTACGAATTTCCCTGACTTTTCCAGATCGATAATTCCCTGACTTTTCCCTGATATTCCAGTTCTGTCGCCACCCTGTTTCACCGTATTCTAAACTAGCCGAGATAACTGGTGTTGTATGGCATTAAAATATTTTCATGTCTTTTTATTAATAAAAAAAGTAACTATTTAATTATGATCGAACATTTATTCACACCTTCCTTATGCTTCAGTTTCACAGTGAGGGCAACTGGCGCCTGGGGTGAAGTATGATTTTTTTTGCTCCCAATTGTCACCAGTGGTATAGGCCAGTGTAAATGGTGACCAGGGTATGGCATTATTTTTTTCGCTCTCCACATAATGTTTAAGTTTAAAAAGTGACATAGAACTGTTCTTCACCATTATGGCTACTGAATGGTCGAATGTGTATGAAAGCGTCACCTTTATTAAGTATTCAAAAAAATACATATAGGCTATTGTAAGTGCTGAGGATACGCAGATGAAAAGAATACATTTCAAGCACAATGAAAATGAAAATATGAAAACAAACATTGTAAACACAGGAGTACATGAATTTTGTACACTGAAAAAGAAAAGATAAATTTTTAAAAAAAAAAAGTCACTGACTTACAATGTGATAAAGACTACAGTTACTACATCAAATCTGCTGTTGCCAACTATATAGTCGTGTACGTGTGCAAGAAAGTAAAAATATATTGAATAATCAAACTCCTCTAATCGCATACAAGTTTATTTTTAATTAAATTGAAAGTATCATTTGCATCAAACAATCTTTAAAAACTTCTGAAAGCTAATTTTTTTTCTCTAACTTATTAAAAATTAAACAATAATAAGAACATTTAATTAAAAACTGAGTGGTAATTTGGAGGCAAATAAATAGCAAGACTTAAAATATCTACATTATCTTCATTAAATAGGAATGGCACCACTAAAAATAAAATAACCTTTTACATATATGGAAATATATTTTTAATTAATAAAAAATAACTATATAATTGATTGCCACAAAACATCACTAAAATCTTCCTTATCCTTTATAGTGTATATGAGCAAAATTTTATAGAAAATCTGTCCAGTAGTTTGAATTTCTATAGCATACAAACTATTCATGAGTTTCACTCTTATTTATATGGATAAATTATCATTTCATGCAACAACAGTTTTGTGTGAATCTCTTTATCTTATGCCTTAAAAAACTTTTACTGTGAAACAAAAGACATCTAATTTTAAAGAAAACATAAGAAAATTTCAAATTTACTTATGATAAGTAGAGAAGGAAGGAGAAAAAAAAAAGATTTAACTGAATGTAAACAAATGAAAATTCACATTAGCACAGAAGAGGAAAAGAATTTGGAAAAATATAAATCGAATTAATGAATGAAAAAAATTAAATAAAGCCTGGAAGGTTAATTTAACTGCTATAAAATTCTAGGTTTATTACCAGCCTCGTGCAGGATAGGCTCAAGCCATTATTTATTTATTATAATTAATTTCATTAATCCTGTTATCAGAAATTTATTTCAACACTTGGCTATTTACACTATTTTCTGTCTTCCTGAAAAAAAGGCAACAGAAATACAAATATTTGATTTAATTATACCCCACTACAGTTTGGCCAGTGCCACTGTGAATACGATATGTAAACCAACAGGAGTGGTCTCCCTTAAACTTTCTCGTATACTTACTAAGTGGAGATTCGTCAAAATCTCGAGTTCAAATTTTTTGACAATTACAGTACTTTCTCTTTGAATACTTTCTATATGGGAAAGTAAAAAAAAAAACCCTGAAATTATATATCTGTTGCCACATTAAAAAAAATATTACTTTGAAGCAGGTGCGATAAAATAAGCAATGCAATGAATACTAAAGTGAAAATTCTGCTTTGGAGTTAATTTCCCAAGAAAACAATTTATACTATCACAACTGTAACAATTGCAAAAGCGAGTGAGTAAAAGATTTGCTGAAATAATGAGATCAGTTTTAATTTTATTTACAAGAATAAAAACATTGTTACACTTCATGTTTGAAAACATTAGTAATATCCCGCAGTTTTCAAATGTTGTGCGCCGATACACAATATGGCGCATAGTATGAGATTATACAGAACGATAGACAGTCAACCCTTCCACGGATTTGGTCGAAAATTTGATATGGACCTATATTCATGATAATAAAACTGTGTACCAAATTTCATCCCTCTAACTTTAATAGTTCTTGAGCTATCGTGTTCACAGACATAATCCCAAAATTGTATTTTTCGGACTCAGGGAGGTCTAAAACATGGAGACTCGTCAAAATCTCGAGTTCGAATTTTTTGAAGATTACAATACTTTATCTTTGTATATGAGAAAGTAAAAAATTAGACAAAACATTGTTTAGTACATAAAATAACATCAATGGAAAGATTTCTTTTTTTTTATATTAAAAACTCTTTGTTGTTTAAGGTGATATTACAAATCATTTTTGTGTGATAAATATTTCAAAAGTGTAGCAAAAATGAGAAAATTCAAAATAATTTATTTAATCAAACATCTTAAGAAATAATTACTTTTGAAAGTTGAAAATAGACAGTTTATTTAGAAATGGGCCCCCAAAATGTCATGAGCAAATTTCATGTTGCTACTGTACACCATTTCGTAGGCGTTTAGATGACAAACATATATTTGCTGTTTTATATTATGTATTACAATGCTTCTTAAAAAATATAACTTCTGTTCCAATTTTATATTTTTCTTATTTTGTCAGAAGGTAATAATTTTCACTAATTTTGAGTGTTTAAGTTAGTGAATAATTTCACTAACCTTTAACAGAGCAAAAACATTATTCATCAAAATAACTCACTCATATTTGTAATTGTATGTATAATTAAACTCAGAGCATAAGTAGCTTTAATTTGGCAGCTGGTTTCAGGATCATTGTCTATGACATCTAAAAAGAATACATTTTTCATTTAATATAAAGTAATTTAAAATAAAATTTTTAAGACAAATAAAAAATAAAATTTTCACCAGATATTAAATATTTTCTCATTAGGATTACAGAAATATATCCTGATCCCATCTATGCTCAAGAAAATTTTCTGTGACACCAGGTGTACACGTGAATAAGAAAATAAAGCAATCAATAATGCTAAATGGGACAAAATATATTTGAATGTACTCGTGTGCAAAATGCCTCAAATCAAGACAGTTTTCTGCATTGATTTTGTTTATTAATATTGAAAGAATCTTTCACAAGCACTTTCTTGACCCCAAAATACAGCTATACGTGGCCCCGTTTGGGGTTGAGAGGCATAATTTAAAAAGTATTAGAGTGAATTCAATGAAGAAAGTTTAAATTAAAATGCTGAAGTGAACTCAGGCTATCCATTATAACGTATCTCCAATGATATTTAATTTGTTGTGAATGAATAATTATAAACAGGGTGATTCAAAAGACCTTAGACATACAGACTTTACAGGTAGGTCAGACATACAGAAACAAATCATTTTTACAAAGGACTATGGGATTAAAAATGCAAAGAGAGATTACAAGCCTTAGTGGGAAGGGGTCGCATACAGAGTAGGCCAGCGAGTTATTTCTTACTGTGAATTTTTTATTGTTCCTCACTGAGCCGTCTGCCTCCCTCTAATCTAATAGGAGCATCCCTCGAGTACAATGTGTCCAGCCAATTTGTTCAGTCTGAGTTCCAATCTAAGTATTTTCTTTTGCACTCATGTCACGTCGGCAAACTCAGTATGCCAGAAACTTGTACGCTGCCATTAGATTCGAAGAGAAAGAAAAGATGGACACACGCAGAAAAACTGATAAGTTAGATATAGTGAGAGGATTTTTCAACTCTTTCAATGAAAACTGCACAAAATGCCTTTCATGGGAGATGCTCATTTATTCAACATATGCCAAATAAATTTTCTTCTTTTTCTATTTTATCTGTCATTCTTTTTCTCTATTTCTCTCTATTGTGGTTCCTGAACAGATCAGACTAATAAACCAAGAAAAATGGATTGAAATATAAATCAAAGGGTGGTAAAAACGACCTTGCATACTCTAGATGCCACTCCACCCAAATTCTGGCATACGGTAGCCCCTCCCATGAAGGGTTAACAGTGAAATAAGTAAAAGGAAAGGGCATACCAGAAAAAGTATACAACAAAGGTTTAATCGAATACACATTTAAAACAGCACAACATAATTGTAGTATAATTAACAACATTACAAGTTGTACACAGTATGGCAGATACAATAGCAAGTAGGATACAGTGCCAACAACAAACCTTTGGAATCCTTAAAATAAGTACCTAAAGGACTTGCCTCTCATGACAATAAATGTGTCGCATGTTGTTACTCATGCAACTGGGTTGTTGTGCCATTGAAAATTTGTATTCCTTTAAATCTGTGGAGTATAGTTTATCTGATAAAGCTTTCCTTTTACTTAATTTACAACTTGACGATCTGTTGTAAAAATGACACGTTTCTATTTGCCTGACCTATCCTTTAACATTGTATAAGGATTTTTGACCTATATGCCCTACTATTGACCTTTTATGTTTAGACATCTGTTACGAAGCAACTAAGGAGATAACATATCAACTATTTTTTGGGTATAACTTTTATTTCCAATCTATTTCAATTTAGACAGCATTATCATTGAGAGAAATGGAGTCAGATTTTGAATTAAAATTTTATTCTGAGCTTCTGTAATGCAAGTATTAACAGTATTCACAGAAATATATTAATAAACAAAATTAAGGAGATTGGGGGATAGTATATCATAGTTTTAATAAAAATTCATTTATACCTGGGAAATATATGATCTGAAAACATATGGAATTCTGTAACAAACAAATACAATTTAATTTATCAGTTTTATAACCATAAATGGCATTCATTAACTATCATGAAAGCTTGAATTTGTCCCATTTTGATCTAAAACAATACAGAATGTTACATTTGCTACCATTTAGTTTCCAAAATGTATTTGATAAAAATTAATACACCTTATTTTTTAAGTTAATACTGGATGGTGAGAATTAAGGTATTAGGAAATGAAAATTTGAATATGTTCCATTTTGATATAAAACAACATAAAATATATTTACTACCATTTAATTTTAAAAAATAAACTTGATAAAAATTAATAAACCACGTTTTTTGCATAAATAGTTTTTTGAAGTAAGCACTGGGTGGTTAGAATTAAAGTATTCCTATTCAGAGAGAGAGAGAGAGAGAAACACTGACCAAAAGAATGTAAAATTTTCATGCTATGCATTTTAGAAGATGGGAAAATGAATGATACAAAAAATTTCCAAAAATGAATGCTAAAGGGAGATAGTTGATCAGTCCTTACAATAAAAATAATATCATCCTTGTTGTATAATCAATTAGTCACAGCCATGATGCAAACAATTTATGAAGTGTAAGTGGTATTAAGATAGATATTAACAATTGTCACAAACATCTAAATATGACAAGTTAACTTATTCTTATAATAAAAGTAGAAAGTGGAATGTGAAAAATGATCATTTTTTTCAGGTATGTAACTTGTTTGTCTTTTTGTATGTCATTTGTCTCCCCAGATGCTGAAAACCACCGAGATTTGGCATTTTTAAAGGCCACTAGTTTTTCCTCGACAGAGTGCTGAACAGAGAAACTTTAATTCAAAATCGCTGTATACACTTGACTAATTAACTATAAACAGATGTAAATAAATTTAATAAAATTAGTTTTTAAAAACAACTTTTACTAACGTACTAAAAGATGGAATTTTTTAAATTTAATTATTTTCTACTTTTCAGTCTTTAATTTATATTTCAGAATTCTAAATGTTATAGACTCTTGAAATCCATTTTTCTGAAATTTGGTACCACTGGCACAGAATCAAAACTTAATTTAATTAATGATTAATTCATAATTAAATTATGAAAACATTAAGATGGTGTACTGTCATTGAGAACACACAAATGTACAAAATTACAAAACTCAAGCACATTTGGAAGTGAATGAAAAACAGATTACAAAATTTCAACAGTTGAAACATGGAACAAGTCAAGGTAGGTAGCAAATTTTGAACTTACTTTGCAACCATTCCTTGCTTTCAAGCACCAAGGAAGTCATGTCATCTGAAAATAAAAGATATCCAGGCACACTTGTAAACACTGCAGCCATTGCAAAGATGCAAGCTTCTCTAACAAACCTAAAAAAAGATAAAGAGACAAATTAATAACTAATGGTATGTATTTGTGTATGTGCATTTGTGTAACTTATAAATTGAAGTGATTTTGTATGTAATTTATAACCTGTAGGAAATAGGCCATTGATAATAATGAGATTTATGATTTTAACAGATTGGAAAAACAAAAATCAAATATCAGGAAAAGAATGGAAGGAAAAAGTAAATTTTGTGGGCAGCAAATTTAAGGATGGTTTCATGTTAAGCATAATAATTTTAATGCTATAAAAGAGAAACAGAGAAAATCATTAAGATGGTAATAGGTTGATAGCTCTTGATTTTTACTGAATATTTTTAATGGATTTATCAGTTGTCTGATGACACTTTTTAATGGATTTGAAGATAGAACCGTATCTGCATTTCATTTAGTTATATTTACATCCCATTTTGAAGCAACCTGAGGGCTATTTGGGCATGGACCTCACAATTTTGAATCACAGTCAGATGACGAGGATGAAACCTGAGTTGGCAAACCCTCTCCAAACTTCTGCACCACACCAGCACCTGTCTGTCCCTGTGGGTGAGACAGAGGACATGGGTTGTAGACACCACACCAGAAGGAGGATATTTGGCCTATGACTCAGATTTAACCTGCAACAGGCCCACATACACGGTGGATCTTTAGTGGAATTGGGTTTAAAACCAGGAACTCTCCAGCCCTGAACTTACCACTAGACCACCACGGCCCTGAACTGTATCCACGAGCAAACAGTTTAAAAAAAGCACACAGAGTGTTTATAACTGCATCATGTGAAATTAGGTGGAAAAAAATGTTTAAACTACAATTCTAAATTTAAGGAACCAACTTGGAAATTTAAACAGGCATGAAAGTGCAAGCTGTTCAAAAAAGCTGAACTCTACGCGAATACAAAATTCACCACAAAATCGATATATATACAAACACAAAGGCGCAAGATGTTACTACTTAAAATACATATAGAAAAAGCAATTAAAAGTAGTATATATAAAATTTTACTTACTATTTTTTCTCTATTTGAACAGAATTTTGATTTTTAAATACCATACAAGAGGTTCAAAGTTCCTTCTATTTTCTCAAAGGTGAACAACAACAGATAGATCATAACAAAATGGTATACTTTTTAAAAATGAAGCAGCTTATTTAAGGGAGGAAAAAAATGACAAAACCGCCTAAGAATATATATTATCATATGCAGTAGAAGTTCTTTGTAACGCATAACTTGGAACCAGAGGTTGTGTGGTTTATAGATTTTTGTATAATACAGATCATTTTGCATATTAAAATTACCTTAGTAAACATGACCTATTATGCTTGCAACAAGTCATTAGATTACAATTTAAAATACAAATGATTTTGCCTCACAAAGATATACAATTTAATTATATATTTAGAAAGAAATTAATATTTCAATAAATTAGCAACAAGTACATTAACATTACAGTTAAAATTGTTCTCTATTTGTTGAACTCTGAAAATAATCAAAAGAACTCGACATATTATACAATTTTATGTTTTGAGAATTTTGAAATATTGTGCATTAACTAAATTCCTTTAGATACTTTTTTTTTTTGGTGCTGCTTCAACATCTATTCTAGAACAGCTGTTGTATTCTGTATTTAAAATATAGGAAATGATTTCTTCATCTCATGTATGTTAATAATTTTAGGTTTATGACCTGTTGTTAAAAATTCCAACATACAATCTTCATGCATGTATACTAACTTATTTTGAATAATGTTTGAGTTCAGCAACTTAAAGACTGTTTAATAATTGCTATACTTTCTTTAAAAAGCATTAAATTAAGGACATAAATATGAAATCTCTCAAGCTTAGAATGCTTGGTTATAAAAGGTATCAGAGCAAAGCTGGCAATTTACAGTTCCACTTATTTCGATCTTCTTGATCGAATCTCCTACTTTTACTGCTATCTCTTCCACGTTCGTATCGCTACCTTTCGCCGGCAGTTTAATTTTCATCGATTTATTCAACCACTCGAATTTAAATTTATTTTTTTCGTTCTCATGTAGGGAACGAACTTTATGTTCATCGTTTAAGTTAATCTCCATTTTGGTTCTCGGTCACACTCACAAACGCTGATCTTCACAATTGACGAACGTAACACTAAACATACAGCATCTCACTTGCGATCCGCCAAACACAAGACAAATGATAGTAGTAGTAGTAGAAGTTCTTTGCATAACAACCGTTAGCATTCAACCCATGATTCAACGTCGGCGATAGCAGCTCATTGACGTACGATTTCAACAGCAAGGCGTGGCCTACTCGTAGAGCGGTCGTCATTCGGCTATACGAGAGAAGTTCCGCCTTCCTCCATTACGCTGTGTGCCAATCACTTGAGGTGATAGATACGGCGCGTAAACCCCAGAGAATGCATCTCTGTTTACTTTGTGACGGAGAAAAAATGGCGTTCGTTTCAGATTCAGACATAGCTTCCCCCCCCCCCCCCGGGGGTGGGGCACGATTTCTCGACGGTTTTGCATTGATCTCAGAAACAGCCTGAAAGACATTCAAAAAAGCGGATTTCCGCTTAAAAGCGGAAGTCTTTCATGCCTGTTTAAATTACCCATGTAATATAAGTTACATCATATTTATTTTACTTAAAAAGTTAAAATAACTTTTTAAAAAGTTTAAAAAATAATAAAAATATCCATATAAAATACACTACATTGAATCCATATAAAAAAACACATTGAATACACTACATCAGAATACCATACTTACATATCTGAATGATTTCTCACATCAGCTAGAAAATGCAATAATGCTTGACCCATATTCTGGCATATCTGTAGAAAGAGTAAAAACTTCTTTCAGGAAAGTAATTTTCTTACCAAACAGTAGCCTTGAAAAGATTAATTATAACCTAATAACGTAATGTTTTCTACTTCTGGGATACTGTCTAAGACTTTTGAGGAAATAAGACATTTTCAAACTAACATTTTAATTATATATAGATAATGAATTAAGGTTCAAGTAACTGCTGTTGAGGTTGGACCTAAGCTACATTCTCTATATGTAAGCAATTGAAAGAGGTGATTGTCCCAAATAGAACTGGAAATAAAACATTTAGATACATTTTGAGTTATAACGATGCTTATGCTTTATTTTTCCTTTTTGGAACTTGAAACAATCCCCTTTTTATTAGCATAATGGATGGTTTCTTTTTTTTGCATCACACCACTTGCAGGACAAAGTGCCCTTTACTCCAGGCAATTTTCAAGCCTTTTTGGAAAGTACCATGTAATCAACAATGGCACCATTATTTGTCTCTCTGACATATTTCTCAGAACCTTACAGCATTTAAACATTTTTTAAAATTTTTTAGCTGTAAAATCCATGTATGTTTTGCTCCCAGGAGACCTCATAAACTACTTAATGAAAAAAAATTGACTCAAAGTAATGATATCAGTTTGTTATTTTCACGGTGAAAAAAAATCAACAAGAATCTAAGGGCTACTTGGAGCCACTTTCTGAATGGATCCAAGTAACCCCAATTATATGTTATCAACACACTATTCATTCTAATAAATTTTACTGCATTAAGTGGTTCCCTATCTAGCTAAAACTATTGCCATTTTCTGAAGGAGCTTGCATAAAATTATAGCTTTTTACCTTCTGTGTAATTCCAGGATACAAAAATGGGAAGGTGGAAGTTATTAGGTTACAAAAATGCACTTTCTTATCACAAAATAACATAATTTCAACAAGAAACAAATGGAAAGACCAGAAATGCAATCTAGCAACTCAGGTACTAGTTAGGGCTGCTATCTGCTGGATAAATGATGAATCATGTCTACTCCTTCAAATTAGCAGACTCAGGATGGTTTAAAATCAGTTTTTACTTTCTCGTATATGAAGAGAAAGTATTGTAATCGTCAAAAAATTTGACGTCGAGATTTTGATGAATCTCCACGTTTTAGACCTCCACGAGTCCAACCAGCGGGAGTGGTCTCCCCTAAACTTTCTCGTATACCTAATAAGTGGAGATTCGTCAAAATCTTGAGTTCGAATTTTTTTGACGATTAAAATACTTTCTCTTTGAATACTTTGTATACGAGAAAGTAAAACAAAAAAACAAACAAACCTGAAATCAAATATCTGTTGCCACGTTTCAAAAAAATATTACTTTGAAGCAGGCGCGATAAAATAGGCAATGCAATGAATACTAAAGCGAAAATTCTGCTTTGGAATTGAATTCCCAAGAAAACAATTTATACTACCACAACCGTAACAATTGCAAAAGCGCGTGAATAAAAGATTTGCTGAAATAATGAGATCGGTTTGATTTACAACAATAAAAAAATTGTCAACAATTGATGCTTGAAAACATTATTTATTGTTGTAAATAAAATTTACAACAATAACAGATTGCTACCAATACGCATGCGCATGAGAATCGGATTATAGGAAATTGAATATGCAATTTGAACGCCTCTTTTTGACGGATTTGGCCCAAACTTTTATATGGATCTACATTCATAACGATAAAACTGTGTACCAAATTTTATCCATTTAGCTATTCAAGTTTTTAAGTTATAGTGTTCACATAACCGCGGACATACAAATAGACAGACTTCCCGTTGACGGATTTTGTCCAAAATTTGATAGAAACCTACAAATTATGTTTAAAGACCACATACCAAATTTCATCCCCGTAGCTCTAATAGTTTTCGAGTTATCGTGTTCACAGACACACACACAGACATAATTCCAAAATTGTGTTTTTCGGATTCAGGGAGGTCTAAAACGTGGAGATTCGTCAAAATCTCGAGTTTGAATTTTTTGACGATTACAATACTTTCTCTTTGCATACTTCGTATACGAGAAAGTAAAAAACACAATTTTGGAATTATGTCCGTCTGTGAACACGATAACTTGAAAACTATTAGAGCTACGGGGATGAAATTTAGTATGTGATCTTGACACACAATTTGTAGGTTTCTATCAAATTTTGGACAAAATTCGTCTACAGGAAATCTGTCTGTCCGTGTTCATGTGAACACTATAACTCCCAAACTTGAATAACTAGATAAATAAAATTTGCTACACAGTTTTATCATCAGGAATGTAGGTCCGTATAAAATTTTGGGCCAAATCAGTCAAAGGGCTGACTGTCTGTTGGTCTGTATAATCGTATACTTTTGAATGCAATAACTTCTTACTCAGATAAATTAAATTTAGTATGTGGCCTTCTCACCTTAATTATAGATTTGTGTCCAATTTTTGTGTCAATTGATTAAAAAAAAGGCATTAAAATTGCAAATTTGTTTTTCTTAACTTATGCAACCCTATTGCGTAATCACACTGGCTTCTAATTTCAACTCTAGTTCCGCCTTGAACGTCAAACCACGAAACTCACGCTGTGATGTTTCACTTATTTTTTTCTCCACTGTATTAGGGAAGCTTGTTCATTTTACTACCTTCTAGCTTATTTTTCTCTACATTTGTTAGGAAGCATACGAGAAAGTTTAGGGGAGACCACTCCCGCTGGTTTGTTTTAAGTTCAAGTACCCCCATGGTCCAAGTAATTTCAGTTTGTGGTAAAACAAAATTTAAATAAAAATGTATAAAAAAACTGTAAAACCAAATACACTCCCCTAATCCGAACCCCAGGAATCCAAAATTTCAGATAATCCAATATTTTTTTTTTTAATGTTCTGAAAAAAATTTATTAAAAATGAAAAAAAATAACAACCAGGAATCAAAAACAAAGCCGGTATTTATTTCTACCTTAAAAGAAACATTTGAATTGGTATTTAAGAATGAATACAGCACCTTAATTAATAGAAACAAAATCAGTTATCTTCTTTTGACGTAAGGAACTAAACCTGCTCAACGATGCGAAGCATAGCTAGCTCTTTCTGTACTCTTTTCACAGAGTACCCAAAGTCAAAACTCTACTGCATTTGGTACATTAAGAGACTTTTACCAAATTTCCCAGAATCTGAACAGAGGTCAACCCTAATTAGTTTGGATTTACAAGGCTCTACTTTACTTCAAGAAATTCACTTAATACACCAACCTTATGTTACAAAGTATGTGATTTTTTTTCAACTTCAAAACACGAAGTTATTTTTCTAGGTATATTTGCATACAGTTTTGGTGTTGCTATAATAACAGAAAAGCAATATTGGTACTTTTCAATCAGAGTGACCCCAGAAAAAATCTTGCCAAATCTTAGTAATAACTCACCAAATCTTACAGATAAGCTCATTTCTAATGCTAGGCACTATGGAATAGCACCAACATTCAAGCATGGTGACAAATAGGGCCTTTCTGAAGTAATAGTATTCTGTTAGCAGGGTAGCAGTTATATTTTGATAATTGCTACATTGCTAACAGAAAAGTATTCTTTTTTACCATTTTAAGTTGTTCTTAAATACAAGAGTCATTTCTAAATACTAAATGGTGGCAAATCTTTTTTGTTCTGATTGTGACATTTAAATACTCACAGGTATATTTGTAGATGCATGCATAACAACTCCCAGAGTATACACTAATCGCCCCAGGACATAACTGTCTTCTCCAAAAAGCTTTAGCATCTTGTTTGTCCTGAAACATGAGAAAATAACTTTTAAAATATCATTCAATAATAATCAAAAAGCAATACAATTTCAAGTTTTTCAAATGAAGTAATCAAGTATGTAATAAATAACAAACCAAGTATTCATAAAGTCTATATGAAAATTTAAATGTTTATAGCATTTCTATTATACAGTGGTACCTCCGAAAAGCAGACAGTCACGCTACCAAAATTTTTGTCCGTTTTTAGGAGGTGTCCGCTATTGGGGAGGACAACCTTTTTATAAAAAAAGTTTTTGCACTTCTGTTTGACATTTTATTGTAAATTACGGCTGCAATTTTAATTAAAAAGGAAAAATTAATTAGGTAAGAAAAGAGTAACTATTTACTACTTTACCTTTTAATTGTGTGCTAATCCTATTTATCTTGCATTAAAGACCAAGCCCCCCAAAACAGGTTTCACGCCTCTAAATTCCAAGAAACAGGGGGAGTTTTGGAAGAACAGGAAGAAAGAAAGGGTACGGGAGGCAGAAGAATCCCATTGTGCACATTTTAGGGTCGAATTTCATTGTGTCAAGCACGGAAGGGAGGAGTCGGGAAAAGTTCGTTGTAAAGACGCATAAACATATATTTTTAGCTTGCTTGTTAGAATAATTTTGAAATGTTTTCCAAAATAATTGAAAGCTTTTCAAAAATACCTGTCCACTATCCAGAGGGAATAACATGGATTGTCCTATATAGAAGGACCGAGACTCGTACAAATGTCTGTTAATTAGAGGTGTCCGCTATTCGGGAGTGTCCGTTAAGGGAGGTACCACTGTACATGAGTAAACTTTTTTGTAAAAAAAGTAGGGAAAGAAAGTTCTAAATTTATTGTGGAGATTGTTTTCCAACCATCAGCCCTAGTCAGCAACCCAGTATAGCCTTCAGACAAGAATAAAATTAATACCATCTGTAGAATCATTAAATCCACCATTTGAAAGATTAGGACAAATGGGAGTTGAAGTAGGCCACCAATTGTGTCAACTAAGTTAATTAACAAATAGGTTTATGAATCCACCAAGTCAATTTTAATGCAAAATTAATCACAAGCACAGTTTTTGGAAAATCAAGTTGAATCCAAGACCTCTGTAAAGAGCCTGAGTACTAATAAACTTACTAAATATATTTTCCAAAACTGGAATTTAGCAGTACTGAATTTTATGCAAGTCAACAACACATACAGGATTTGGCATAGCTAAAAATAATTCTCCATAATAAAATGAGAAATAATTTACTTTCCCAAAGTATTGCAAGCAGGCATCAACTACAATCCTCCTTGTGTTATGAGTTTAACCCAAGTTGAGTCAGTCCAAGTCTGACATATAGTCAGTTTTGACTCTTTCATTTTAGGCCTGCCTTTTCACATTAGTGTAATCATTTATCAATACATGATGACGACTGCAGAAGTCACTGCAAAGGTCTACAATGACCAAAAAATGCTTGAGGACTCAAAAAGCTTGTTTCTTTCCTTAGTATTCAAATCATGGAGAGGGTACTGCATTAAACTGAAGAATATTCTGTGTGGCAAATAATGCATAAAAATATTTAAAGAATTTTTTTTCAGATGTTATGAATGTACTAAAAAAATTCAATTTAAAAAGATAAAATTCAGAAGCACTTAATATAAAAACCTTTATTTGCAGTTCATGGAAATTTTTGAATTCTGTCACAAGTGATGATTGTGCTTTAAATAAATTTTCATGTTTGATGTGTCAAGGGAATTTTTTTTTCCTTTACATAAAAGCATTTGCTTTATTAAAATCTTAGGTTTTAGAATCAAAATCACACTAAAACAAGTAAAAATTGAAAGCCTTCATATGATAAAGGATTTAATTAGACAAGAATTGAATTAGAATGGCATGACTAAAGTCAGTAACAATTTTAGCTGGCAGAATCAACAAATTATGAGGGATCAGATCAAGTTGCCAAACTTCTAGGCTTCAACAAAAAAAAGGTTACTCTTTTTTAATGGTATCTAACTTATAATACTTTAATACAATGAATAAAATGACACAAAATTTTAATTGTGTATTTATTTATAAGACAAATGCACCTGGACTTTAATTTATTTCACTTCTCCGGTTTAACCAGATTTTCGCTTAACCGGCTTGCCCTCGATCCCATTTAAGCCGGTTAAGAGAGAGTCTACTATACTGAAAGTCTTGATAACATAACCAGCTTAATTTATATATTAATTAAAACAACAAGAGAAAGAAAGCTCAGTTTAAAGAATGCCACCAACATAACAGGCTTTTTAAACAAATATTATAATTTCCCTTTAGCAAAAATAGTTTTCTTTGCTATTTTATTCTTTTATAAATAGTACAGGAGACATATCCATATTTTTTTTATCAGTGTTTAATATGCAGATGTTTAAAATTTGTATATAAGATGGACATCTTGTTAGTCAACTAAACAAGGTGCCTCCATCAGGGGATAAACTACCTAACTTTGAACCATGGTCAGATGAGATTAATACAGGTATCTTCTTCTCCAAACTTCCACATCACACCAGCAGGAGGATATTTGACCCCAATTGATCTAATGTGCATCAAGCCCCCATACACAGAGGATCTTCCAAAACCACCAGACTACTACAGCATACATATATTATTAAAGTGTAATGTAAAAAAGTATAATTACTATTTACCTTTCCAAAAAGGCCTTTTGTAAAGTATGCTTACATTTTTCTCACTGACGTTTTAAACTTATATATCAAGTTTTATTCCAAGATTTGAAAATCCATGAAGTCAAATGATGTTGTGGTGCCTTATGAAATATTAATATCAATCATGCATACTTGCTGGCAGCCGCTTAGTGTTTTTTCAGCTTGTAATATAGCTGACTGCTTCTACTTTAAACCTCCTAGTGGCGGAAACATCTTTTTCCATTTTTCAGGTTCCGTTCAAAAGCAGATAGTGGTCCTAGTGGTTGTCAGTGGAGACAACTGAAGCAATTTTGATCTGTGATTATAATTTTAAAATGACTTATAATAATGTGAAAGAAGAAAATTATATAATTAAGAAAGTAAAACCAACTTTAAAATGACTGGACTAAAAAGGATTGCTTTGCATCTTTATTACTCTATGTGTTCATTTTATTCAATTGCTTAAACTTTATAGATTTTTTTATCAGAGTAAAAATAAACCATTGCCAACCCATTTTTTCATGTTTTATTTATTTAGCACTTAAATGTCCCATATCAATGCTTGACAACAGGGGTGGGGCTATTGGGCTGAAACCCCCCAGAGCTAAGTCAGAATTCTTGATTTTATTTAAAACCCCTACAACTGTTTGTTCTTAATTTCTCTTTCAATAATAATAAAAAAATGTGACAATATTGCTTTCTGGCTTGACAGGTTTGCAAATTTTCTCACTTTTCTAGTCAATCAAGAAATTTGCATATGCTTCACAATACTATACTTGAAGACTTGTCAATATTTTAATACCTAAATACTACAATAGTATCGCAATAACATCATAACTAAAAGTCTCGTTTATTTCAATTCATTTATTATTTTATATAATAGTAGTTTTCACATTAAAATTGTTAGACATAAAAGTATTTTAATTCGGAGCAAGGCCAGG
>BGPR01015344.1:1510-12247 GCA_013235015.1 Araneus ventricosus
GAATCTCCGACATTAATTTATGGACACCCTGAATATCACTATGTGCGAATATGCAGCACCAACTATGAAGAGCGCCACCGAGTTGAGTACAGTAAGGAATCCCCGACATTAATTTATGGACAACCTGCATATCACTATGTACGAATGTGCAGCACCAACTATGAAGAGCGCCACCGAGTTGAGTACAGAGATAGCAGCCAGTCGTAGTTGAGACATAAGCGAGAAAACATTTTTAATCTGTTTTCTTTCACATGAAACACCCTCCCCCCCCCCCCGCCTAGAATGTTATTGTAACATATATATTTGAAATGTTTTTGCCTTTTAAATTTTCTGTGTTTGTGGTTATGTAGCTGCGAATGTGTGATGTTATATTTAATAAATGTATTTGTTTAAAAGTAAGCTGACGTTAAAACTATTATATATCGTGTAGGCAATTACGAATTGCATCCAGACAAATGTCCGGGACCATGATTCAGACAGTAAAAGCGGAAGACGATAGCTACATCGTTCAAACAGAGAAACCAAAAATCGCCCCAAGACTCCGCTTCTCGATTCGTCCAGCAACCGAAGGCGATATGCCGGAGCTGAAGAAAATAAGGCGAGATATGGGAATTCACGACGTCCCGACAGTCTTTCAGACTTTCATGAAACTGGACCCCGAAGGATTTAGGGTAACTGTGGATGAAACAGGTAATTTGAGATTGATTATGTTTTGTTTATGTGGAATGCCACATTCAATCTTGCACAGCGTTGTGCAGTCATACAAGATGATTCATATTGATGCCTACGAGGTGTAATGTAGAAAATACTGTGTTTAAAATAATGTAACTTGTACTAATCTTATTATAGAATGTGTTCCGTTGACTGGAACATCTACATGAAACTCATCAAAAACAGATAATCGTTTTTTTTTCGATTAGTATATCAATTCATTACTAACCGGTCTTCATTTAATGCTAGAAGGGATCATTTCATAACGGGGCAGAGGACCTTTGTGTCCTATTTCCACAGATTTGGCTTATGTTCTCAGCATCAATATGACGTCGAGGGTGTTCCAGATCAGTATGCAACTAAAGGCTTTATGACAAGAGTTTATCAATAACCAAGCCCAATGCTCAAATTCTATCCTCTTGATATGAAAATTAAATGATGACATATCTTTAACATGAAAAATCCTCATAATGAACATTTTGAAAGCACAAAAACATGATATCATGATAAACCGTAGGAAAGTGTTATATTGCATACATTTTATCTCTATGTTTATACTTTAATATTTTACTATTTAACCGCAAAATTACCAGGTCTGTTTCACCCTGTATATTAATAATAATAGTAAATGCCCCCATCCCAGATAGCAATTTTAGTTTGCAGCAAGCTTGCCACAAATTTGTCATGACAAGTGTGCAAGCTTGCAGCAAGTTAACGAAAGCTCCGAAGTCACCATGAAACGAACTTGCAGCAAGCTTGCCACAAGCTTGCCGTGCAAACATATTGCAAATTACAGCAAAAACAGAGTACGAAACACAACCCGGGATAGAACTCGCGACCTCCCGGTTCCGAAGAGGTGACGCTAACCATTGAGCCAGCTGAACTCTGAGAGGAGAAGATAGATTTCGCTAATACATCGTTCGATGCGATTCGTATACGATTTATTTTAAACTATTTTCTGGTTTTCATTAATTTTTTGAGTTGAGAATATGATTTGAAGTCAAAGAGAGAGCGATTTTCGCTAATAACTACGTTTTGCTAGTAGAATAAATTATGAAATTAGAGTTCAAAATTAATTACTTTAAAATGGGACAAAATGTCTAGTTATTATTTTTCAACAAACACCGACTGTTTTTTAGATTTAATTTTGTTTATAAACGTTAAAATTTCAACATTAAGAAAATGGCTATATAGTTTTCTTTAAAGTTAGAGTGATATATTTAGTAAAAAGATGGAAAATGCTTCAAAAATTTTTTTTATAAAAAAGTTATTTTTTTCACAAATTATCATTGATTTATTGAATTAATAAAAAAGAATTACGGTCTAGAAGATGCTATTAAAAATCGGATGTTTTTTAAAACAGAGACAAAGATAATTATCTCTTTATTGTGCTATCTTTGCAGGAAGCTTGTTTTGCAAAATTGCAGCAAGTTTGATTTGCAAAAAGGTGGCGCTACTTGTCACATCGAACTTGCTACAAGTTCGATTCAAGTTTGACGCCTCAAATTTTGCCATGACAAGTCAAAATCAAACTTGCTGCAAACTTACGTGCTATCTGGAATTCCCCCTTTCTACACACTTAGTTGTCCGGTCTATCAATTTGGATATTTCCCATGTTTAAATATGTCGCTGAAGTTTAACGGCATGCTAAGTCCTGACAGCATATTTGACAGATTGACATATTTAATTAAACAACGTACAAGTTGGTCATTCAGTGCATTTCTGAGATGACTTCATTAAAAAAGCTCATTGACTTTAAAAAATATCATAAACATAACTGGATCATTTATGTGGACCTGAAAATAGTAAGCATTCTCCTTGGCCGACAGAAAGAATACAAAAATTCCCATGCAATCTTTGCATGTGGGGCAGCCGAGCTAAAAAAACACACCGAACCCAGGAGTGGCCTGTCCTGAAACACTGGAAGCAAACATGCCCGACATTGTGAGTGACCTGATTGTCAGCCCAGAGATAATCTTATTCCTTCGCTTCACTTGAAGTTTGGCTTGATGAAGCAGTTTGTCATGGCATTGAATGCTGATAGTCAGTGTTTTCAATATATAGGGTTTTTTTCTTTTCCTGCTTCGTCTTTCGAGAAGATCAAAGTAGGTGTGTTCTATGGAACTCAAAATAGTGCCGTTTTGCGTTATCGCAAGCTTGTTAGGAAGATAAATGAAAAGGAGAAGACGGCTTGGCTGTCTTTTAGCAAAGTTAGATAAAATTTTCGTGGTAACAGGAAAACAACTATGAGAATTCTGGTTACAAAAACGCTGTTAGTATTTTGTGAACTCGGGCGCAACATGAGTGTAAAGCCGCATTTTCTGATTAGTCACCGCCTATTTCTCCAAGAATCTTGAGACTGTAAGTGATGAACAGGGAGAGTGCTTATTTAAAGAAAACGAAGAACTCTAACAATGTAATTGGGGCAAGCATATGATGGCCGACTACTGCTGGAGCATTTTTTCAAACTGCCCTGGTAAAGCCTACAAATGCAAAAGCAACTGACTCAAATCCTTACCTGCATCATCCCAATTACTTTGCAATAGTGAGTTTTTACTTATTTCATGAGTGTGTAATTATTAGTACGCGTTCCATATCAGTTTTGAGTGTTTGATGTTTTAGCAGTCTAGTAGGTAAATTGATCCTTTTTGAAGGAAGTCCAGCTTGGTTTGGGTTGTCGCAATGTTCGGAGATGTAGACTGGGTGTTTTTGTCTTGTCCTGAGGAGGTAGCTCCGCCCTGTCCGACCGGTTCTGTTCGAAGCAGCAGAGCAGCAGTTCGAAGCAGTTTATTGCTCGACTTATCTCCGGTTTTACCACGTGCTTCGGCAGGACGGTATTCCTTTCTGGTTATTTCGTGAATGTATGTTATTTATGAATTTATGCGCTGCTTATGAACTTTTAATTTGAGGATTGGAAACCCTAAAAATAGAGTTTTGTAAAAATTTTACGGTTTACAAAGAAAAACTAACTTCAGATTTGAAATCAGCATACTTGCATTAGGTAAGAATAAGTGTTGATATAAATTGCAACAAATTTTGCTTATCAGTGTAATCATTGGGAAAATACAGAGAAAACAGCAAAATTCAATAACACATTCTCGAATCCGTTTTTCAAAACTAATTAATGTTTCAAAAAATGCAAATAAAATTTTGATAAGTAATAAAATATTTGTTAAAATTGTTAGACGTTCATTGTTATAATTTCAAACAAACAATTTTGGAAAATCTTATCGAAAGAACATAAGTCATGATTCTGAATTTAGTTCCTAAACCGAATTTTCAATTATACAAGATGGTGGCACTCCCAATCATCTCGGTTGAATATTCTATTGTATTAATTTTTCACTGAAATCTAAAGTGCGAAATGAAAGTGTGCTTAGGTTAAAAAAAATCTTATCGATTATCCAAGATGGTGACACTCCCAATCATCTCGGTTGAATATTCTATTGTATTAATTTTTCACTGAAATCTAAAGTGCGAAATGAAAGTGTGCTTAGGTTAAAAAAATCTTATCGATTATCCAAGATGGTGACACTCCCAATCATCTCGGATGAATATTCTATTGTATTAATTTTTCACTGAAATCTAAAGTGCGAAATTAAAGTGTGCTTAGGTTAAAAAAATCTGCATAGATAATGCTATAAAATTGAGTATATACACAATTTATATCTATTTCCTACATTACTTCTGAAAGTCTTCAAATCTCGGTTATATGTATTGATGTGACAACTCTTTCAAAAGTGAAAATATGATATTTTTAGTTACATTTCCTTATTTAGAGCTCTCAGTCAATATTGTTCGAAGATGAATGTTACCTAAAGCTACGTTGTGATATTTATTAGTTTCTTTATAAGATGAAAGATTTACGGTTTGTTTATGTTCTAGGAAAAATATTAGGCTCTTGTAGCATTGTATTGAATGGCGATGACAGTGATGGACTATATTTCGGAGGCATATATTTTGTTGAGCCCAAGTATCAAGGAACTGGTATAGGACTGAGGGTAAATTATTTGATTTTTTTCCTTTTTCAAATACCTGTATAATTGCTTAAAATGACATAAGTTCGTTTTAATGAGTGGTGTGCGTGTTAGTATCTTCAAACATCAAAAAAGATATCTTTAAATAAATAACGGTTTTTAAGAAATAGTTTTAAGAAGAGTAAGAAATCATTGTAGAATCAATTCTTGGCAAATTATCCGATTTACCTTGTACAAAACCAATATCCATTGTTAAAATGAACATTGAATAGTAGAAAAGCCAAAAACTTCACTTTTAAAATGTTAGCTGGTACAAACTCATTGATTCAAAGCAGGGCACAAAAGTAGCGAAAGAGAAGTGCTAACAAGGAAAGACCCCGTAGCTGTCTATTGCTCACTTACCGCATGACTGGTCCGTTGGATTTCAAAAGGTCGTCTCCCCCGATTAAAACATTACACTCAGTTTTTAACGGAGAGCTTACACCTACGCATCACGTGATTACAGAGAGAAAGAGCGTGATCGTTATCATGCGATAACTTTCTGCAGACACCACAATATTCAAATACGCTTGTACGGAAAGTGAAAGAATATTATTAGGAAAGAATTAAACTAACGATTTAAGCTAGACTGGGAAAATACAACTCCAACATTTATGATGCAGAATTATGTTTGTTTTCGAAATGGAAAACTGGAATAAGTTTTGCAGTTACTTTAGGAACATGATTTTTTTAACTTTTGAATGTTTTTCAAAACACTTCTAAATGAAATGACTGTTTTTAATACACATCATATCTATTCGAAATTTTTTCATTTATACATGGTCTTAAGAATTGACGGAAACAAACTTTTATAGTGATGTATTTGGTTTTGCAAATAAATTAAATTCTACTTCTAATCAAGTTATCAGGTATTTCAAAAAAATCATTTGAACTTACAAACGATATATACGGAACTAAAAATATCTATTTTTTATCAAAGCATTTATAAACAAGTGAGGAAAATAAAGTTTCATTGAAAAAGGGTATGATCCCTTCTTCTAGTTTATCTTTACATTTGTTCTACATTCGCATCAAGTTGAGCAATTTTACAAATGCAAATTTTTATTATCACTTATATTTAGACCGATGGAACTAAGAAAATATTTCCTAAAAATAATTGGTCACAAAAGTTGATAAAACTTTCAAATACATTGTGTATGTCAAATAATGTTTGAAACCATAATGTGTTTCTCTCTCCGTATTATTCTTTTGCTGCTGATACGTGCCTTTACTGAAATTCTGTCCAGATAACTAGAATAAGGCGCTGCCGTCAGCATTTGTACCATACCGTGTTTCTCACATTTTCACGAGAATTTCCAGTTTTTCAAATTCTTGGTCTGTTTTTCCCGTTTTATTGTTCCGATAGATTGCCTCAAAATGATCTTTTGCCCACAGGTTGAAAATTGATGCATCGTGACTTATATGCTTCCTCTATCCTTACTTTTAAATTCTTTTGATAAAATTATTATTGTAAATAGCCAAATAAATTTCCCGTCTGAGGATGTAATAATATATTTTCCTACTTACTTCAGCACACCGTGAGGACTTTTTATCATCTGTTAAAATAGTTAGTTGGCGATACCTAAATGTAAACACTTGTTCTCTAACTGTAAAGACGAAGATCTTTCTCTTAAAAATGATTTCATACACCCCATTTGCAATGCTACAACATAATTGGCCTATTTTCCGGCAGAAACTTTTATAGAATAAATATACCGGTCCAATCAAGGAGCCGGTCCGATTTCGCGACTCTCCTCTAGCGGTCGCAAACCATTAATGGAACACAACATTTGGAATGATTTTTATGGAATTCCTTTTTATTTAATTACTTTTGAACCCTAATTTCATAATTTATTCTGCTAGCAAAACGTAGTTATTAGCGAAAATCGATCTCTCTTTGATTTCAAATCATGTTCTCAACACAAAATTTAAAAAATTAATGAAATCAAGAAAAGAGTTTAAAATAAATCGTATGCGCGATCTATTAGCACAATCAATCTTCTCCTCTCGGAGTCTAGCTGGCCGAGTGGTTTAGAGCTTCGGGTTACCAAGCGATAGGTCGCGAGTTCTAATCCGAGGTTGTGTTCGTACTCTGTTTTTGCTATAGTTTGCAATGAGTTTGACGTGACAAGCTTGCTGCAAGTTCGTCGCGTGGTGACTTCGAAGATGACGTTATCGTGCTGCAACCTTGTTTCAAGCTTGCACTCTTGTCATGTCAAATTTGTTGCAAGCTTGCAGATTTTGCAGAGCAAGATTGTTGCAAGTTTGCTGCAAACTAAAATTACTATCTGGGTAATGGAAGACCACATTTGGAATGATTTTTATGGAATTATTATTGATGCAAGTGGAAGAAATTTTGTTACATAACTTATAGATGTAATAATTTTTGACCACGCCTTATAAGTAACATCCTGATGTAAGCATTTACGCGGAAGTCTAAGACTGAATGCCCCTATTTTCTTAGATTTGTTATAATTTTTAAAGTAAAGTGACATGAAATCTGATTCACTCAAGCTCCATCTTTCAACCTAGACATTAGTTTTTTTTTTCTGTTTCAGCTATACAAGACATGCGTGGACCACTTTGGAGACTCGGACTGTGGTATAAACGCTGTAGCTGGTATGAAAAAAGTATACAGGGACAGAGGAGACTTCCCCGTGGAAGAAAAGGACTGGGTATGCCTTAAGAATCAAACGCCCAACCATGTGTCTCCAGAAGTACTTTCGAACATTGTGCCACCAGGTGTAGACATCCAACCCTTTCAGGACTCTTTCTTACCAGAAATGGTTGCGTACGATCAAGCTTTGGTTGGTTTACGAAGATCCTTACTATTGTCCATGAGCTGCAATGAAAAGAACAGTAGGACTTTTGTAGCCTTCAAGAACGGCGTGTGCGTTGGGTTTGGTTCTGTCAAGGAAAGTTGCCTAGGAGCTGCACGAGTGGGACCCTTGTACGCAGATGATCCAGCTGTGGCTGAAGTTATCCTACGGAAACTTCTCGAATCTTTCTCTGACAGGAAAGGTTTTGCAATGATGACAATCAGCAACAATATTCATGCCAATTCTTTCCTCAGGAGATTAGCTTGTCCTGTTAAAGAAGAATGCCATAGGTTATACAACAAGCAAAGGCTGATTGTGGATACTAGTAAAATATATGCACTTTTCGATATTAATTTCGCTGTTTTCTAAGGAAAGATTTGCTAAAAATTTGGCATAATGCATCGTAGTTAAAAGAAATATGGAATTTTTTTTGTTGTCACGGAAATAGTATAACAGATTTCAAGTAAAAAAATATTAATGGTAAGATACCATATCAAGTTCATTAAATTTTTACCAATCAAAACAAACAAATGCAGCGATATTAACTTTTTAAAACCTTGAAATATCCAAATCTATGCATGAAAGTCAGGAGGAGAAGAAAGTAGTATAAATTAGATAGATAGAAATTTAAAATATTCTCCTTGTTGGAAAAGTCTTTTTAATAACAGATTTTGTTTATTTTCCAACACTGCATTTGCTTTTAAATTCCTGTATGTCTGATGAATTGCTTTTTCAATGATTTTTTTTTATTGTTTTACACGTTGAATTTAAAATAATTTGTGTCTTCTTCTTATTATTAAATTTTAATATTTAAATCATTTGAAAACTATAAAAATGAATGAACAAACTGAATTTTCTCAGATTATAGGCCAATTTAAATTTCTTTCCTATTTCATTATAGGAATGTAAATTATAACTTTATATTCCAGCAGTCTATAATTACAGAATATAAGGGCCTGAGTTGTAGACAGTATTTATATTTTTCATGAAAAATATAATAAAATAAACAATACGATTAGAAAATAACTTTTTTTTGTTGAAAATAACTATATTATAGTTAAGTTGAAACTCGGAAGACAAGATTACACAGGAAAATTAAAATTCTTTTAATGTGTCAGAATTCGCAAAAAAATGTTTTAATATGCATGAATCTAGATTTTTCTTCTGTGACAGCTTTAAATTCAATGTATATCATTTCATGACAGAAGACGTAATTTTGTTTTTGTTTCTTAAGATTTTTTGGCAGTGTATAAATATCATTGCCTGATATTTATTTTTTGTATTTTCAGAGCTAAGTTCTACTCGACATTCAGTTTTATATGTTATAAATATTCAGCGTATAGTGTATAGATTTGTTAATAAATGTGAAAAAACTAGAATGTGTATAACTTGTGTTTATTAGCTATTTTTGTTATACCTGTGCAACCTCGGTTTTATGTTGTATTTGAATAAATGACATGTAAATAATAAAACATGGAACTCACTCGCAAAATCGAAAACAAAAATCTTCTGAAGAGATGATGATTTCCAATTGAATATTTCATTTAATCTCTCGAGATAAAACTTTTAACTGAAATCTGTTAAGTTTTTATTGAAAGATACAGATTTTTTTAAAAATTCTACACTTATGAATTTGATATAATTTTTTCTGGAATTTATCCAATTTAAATATTTAATTCTGGAATTTCAAAATAATAAACCTAAAAACTTGCGAATTATACAAAGGTTTGCGTTTCTCATTCATTGTAGCATCACGATAAATCTGTAGCAGCACCAACAATGTGAGTTTTGATATAATATTTTTTACTTAATTATGCAAGATGTCCGAGTTGGAAACATTCATAAAATTAATAAAAAAAACTAATAATGTTTCAACTACGATTTTTTTAAATGATAGTGCATTTAAAAAAGTTTTTTTGCAGATGGGTAACACTCCGTTTCGGTGGTCTAGGGGGTCGTAAATTACTGGAAATCAAAAATTTCTTTAGAGCCATTATCTGCGAAAATATTAACACTGGAAGAAAACTAAAAGCATGTATTTGTAGGGAAGATTACGCTCTTTAATTTGTTAATTCACATGTAGTTTTAAAACTGAAGAGTTTTCGAGATATTCAAGAAAAACTAAAACAAGCAATATAAAAAAAATTTAAAGTCAATTCCTATTTCTCGTGACCCGGACGTGATTTGAACACGCAGCCTTCTGATCTGGAGTCAGACGCGCTACCGTTGCGCGACCGAGTCCCGTTCTGCATTTCTTATCCCTACACCATGATCATAGCCTGTGAGAGGCTCTAGTAAATAAAATTAATTAATTCAATTTAATTAATGAATTAATATTTTAAAAAACTGTATTAACATCAAGTGTCATCCACTACAAGTTTTTAAAAATGTATTTAAACTTGAGTGGATGAATAAAAAGTATTTTATTAACGATTGAAAGTTTTTACAAGATATATAAATATATATAGGGAGAGTGTGAACTAATAGTAGGAATTGAAAAAGAAACCAGAAAACTCGTACCGGCTTCTGCTGACCCGAAGCCATTGCGAATGGAAATCTGTCACCGGTGACTGACACTGAACTATCTAATTAGATGACCCCTTCTCTTTAATTAATGGCTCTAAAGTAATTTTCATTTCCAAAAATTTACGACCCCCTAGACCACTGAAACGGCGTGTTACCTATCTGAAAACACTTTTTAATGAAACATTATTAGTTTTTTGTTATCAAATTTTGAAATGTGTCCAGCAATTCTCGAACACCCTGTATAACCGTATTAGCAAAGTAGTCATAGTCAGTAATAGTAGTCATAGTCTAGGTAGTCATGGTAGTCTAAGTAGTCATAGTCAGTAATAGTAGTCATAGTCAGTAATAGTAGTCATAGTCAGTAATAGTAGTCATAGTCAGTAATAGTAGTCATAGTCAGTAATAGTAGTCATAGTCAGTAATAGTAGTCATAGTAGTCTGAGTAGTCATAGTCAGTAATAGTAGTCTGAGTAGTCATAGTAGTCTGAGTAGTCATAGTCATAACTGTAGTAGTAGTCATATCTGAGCCACGGATTCCAACTGCAGTGAAGCGGAAATACAGTCCGTTTTCAGATACGGACACCCTCTGTGGCAACTTGACTACAGTAATCCCCAGAAAGGGAAAAGTAGAACTGTCATCCCCACCCCCGCAGGGATTCATCCTC
>BGPR01015344.1:12416-36909 GCA_013235015.1 Araneus ventricosus
CAGTACGCTTCATAAATAAAATGAATATCGACATTGGTAAAGAATAACTAAAAGAGAAACATACCTAAGAAAGGAACTCCAGAAAAGCGGTGGGCCGCGAAGGTCTCGACCTCGGGCTCGAAACCCGATTCCACCGAAGATCCGTCGTGTATGGGGCCTGCTGCACGCCAAATCATACTTATTGGCCAAACGCCCTCCCGTCGGTGTGGCGCGGAAGCTTGGAGAGGGGGAGTGCCAGCCCAGGTGTCTTCCTCGTCATCTGACCGCGGTTCAAAGATACGAGGTCCGTTCCTAAATAGCCCTCGTGTTGCTTCAAAATGGGACATTAATCTAACCTAACCTAAGCGGTCTTCTAATTTATTACGTAGCACGTCTCTGTGCTGTAAAATTGTCCAAAAATAATAGGCGCGGCTTTCTGAAACGGACAGTATATACGTTGCGGGTGGGGAGATTATGTCTCCTTAGGCAACCAAGGGGCTGACCTTGCCTAGAACAACATAAAGCCAGCATAAATATTCAACCTTCTTATAAAATACAGTTCTTTCACAATATTTGAATATTTTGAGAATTTAACCATCAATTAATCGCTTGATTTTAATTTAATTTTAATTCCGTATGCGAGGCACCGTCTGCTAGTGAATTAGTTAAAAATTCGGTGCGTGATTGCATTATACTTACAATAATGAATTATGAAAAAATATTAAAAACGAAAACGTCAAAAAATTATAAATATATAAAATTTGTAAAGAACGCGATCTTAGTAGTGTACTAAAAATATACAATAACTTTTTTTAATCAATAATCTGCAGGTCAAACCAAAAATCGTAAATGTGTAAAATGCCGAAAACAATACGACATGAGAATCAAGCCACAAATCATAAGGAAGAAAAAAATCCTAAACGACTAAAATTAAGATTTATTATGAATATACTTAGAATATCCATTTACTTCGAGTATTTATATCAACGCCTTCAACCGGACTTTTGTTAAAAATTTAGTTTCTACTTTATTATTAAAAATTATTTTCTAAACAAAGAAACAAATTTTTATTTATTTTTATTATTATTATTTTGTAGCTTCGAGATGGGACGATAGTCTGTCTAACTTACCAAAATGTTGGAAATAAAATGTAAATATGGCTTTCGTTGGTCAAACTATAAACAATCTTCAAAAATAAGTTCCGATTTTACGATCCTTTTATATCTGAAAAAATAAATACATAAGGAACAGTTCTTTATATGTGAGAGCAAATTGGCTGACATAAAAAATGGCGACAATAAAACAGCGTCTCTCGGTGCAATAACTTTATTATCGTCGCGTCGTTCTCTCTCTGCTGGGATAATTTTAGCAAATTTACCTGTTGGATTTGAACCACTTATAATGGCATTAAAGAATTGTGGTGAGAAAATTACAGTTGATAATGTTAAAAATCGGTTATTAGCTGAGGATGTAAACCCCCTAGTAGAGGGGTTCCCAACCTTTCTTCTCTCGCGTACCCCTTCATTAGTTTCTTCATATTCGCGTACCCCCTGCCCCCGAAACATCCCTTAATGTAAAAACTTTTTATTAATAATATGAAGGACTTAGGTTAGCTTCAGAGTCAAGTGACTCGAAATAATAACATTTGCAGGACTTATTTTTGATATTACATTTCATTCCACTTCTATAATTGTATTAGTTCAACGCCAAAACAAACGAAACCAGTACTGCAATAATTTCGCATTGACTTTAAAAGATGGCTAAAAATTACACTTCGTAATAATCAGCTATTCAAGTGGAAGAAAGTTTCGATGCGATCCTTGATCACGTCTCATGAAGTTGAGTTTTATAAAATTGGGTTCAAATGAAGACAGATATAGAGTCATGTCTGGAGCTGTGAAAACCAGATATCAATCAATTACCAGGCTTCCATTTCCTTTCTTTTTTCTTATTTCGAGAGTAGTCTTTAGGACTTGCACAGCTTTCACATTTACTTTTTCACTCAAACTTGGAGAAAAAAAATCTGTAACTTTTAATCCCTTATGTTTTCTTGTTTCCACTATTACCCACTTTGATTTCGCGTACCCCTAACTGGTCCTTCGCGTACCCCCAGGGGTACGCGTACCACAGGTTGGGAATCGCTGCCCTAGTAGATGATATTAGGGAACATGCTTTTGTGAATGAGAAGTTTAAGGGTAAAAAATGTTTTATGGGAAAATGTTTCAAGTGCAATTTATATGGTCACAAAAGTTCCGATTGCGTAAAACCGTCTCGTCCAAATGTTGGGTATAATGAAAATAAATCCAGTAAAAAGAATGGTTTTAAGTCAAAGCAACCTAAAAGGGAAGACGCTTACATGGCAGCCAGTTCTAATCCAGGCCCTAATATTTGGTTTATGGAATCCTGTTCTTCTTATCACATGACTCCACATAAGGAATTAATTGATAACTATACCAAACCTAGTATTAAATTAATTAAAACGGGAAGTTCAGTGATAGAAGTTGAGGGTGTAGGTAATGTCACATTCCTCTTGTCTAGAAATGCGAAGAAGGAGAATGTAACATTTACTAATGTTTTACATGTACCTGAGTTAACAGAACGCCGCCCTGTGCCCCCGTGCCTTATGCCATGACGACAACTGAACCGGCCTGAGTTAACAGCAAATTTTTTGTCAATCAAGTATTTAAACAAAACTTTTGGAATGGTTAGCAAATTTACAGGGGAAAGATGTTTTGTTTACAAAAACAAGCATTTAGTTGCTAGTGGAACAGGTGTCAATGACAATTTATATTCACTTGATATATTTAATGAATGGGCATTAATTACTCATAATAGTATTTCAAAGGATTTATTGCGTGGAAGAATAGGTCACTTGAGTAAAGGGGGAATGATAAGGTTAAAGGATATGGTTGAAGGTTTTACAATTAATGGAGAATTGGATGATTGTACATCCTGTATCAAGGGCAAAATGCATAGGCAGCCATTTCCTAAGGGTAAAACTAAAAGGCCAAGGAAATATTAGGTATCGTGCATACTGGTTTATGTGGGCCAATGAATGTCGCATCAATTGGTAGTTCTCAATATTTTGCTTCTTTTATAGACGATTTGTCACGAATGACTTTTGTTTATTTTTTAAAACATAAGTCTGAAGTGTTTGAAAAGTTCAAAATATTTCAATTACATGTTGAAAAGCAAACTGGCAGGCCAATCAAAATATTGCGTTCTGACAATGGAACAGAATATATAAATAACGAGATGTTAAAATATCTAGCATCCAAAGGGATTCATCATCAAAAATCCATTCCGTATACACCCGGACAAATGGGGGTAGCAGAACGGAACAATAGAACTCTTGTTGAACGGGCAAGATCAATGCTAGCTGATGCTCATCTTGATAGAAGATATTGGGCAGAAGCTGTTCAAACTGCTAATCACTGTAAGAATATTTATCCTACAGTAGCAGCTACAGGTACGACTCCTTATGAAAAATGGAGTGGAGATAAACCTAACTTGGAATACTTAAGGGTTTTTGGGTGCCGTGCATTCGTTCATATTCCTAAAGAGAAACGTACAAAATGGGATGCTAAAGCAAAAGAAATGATGTTTATTGGGTATTGTCAGGATAGGAAAGGATATCGTTTGATAGATCCTGTAAGTTATGAAATAATAAATGCACGAGATTTACATTTTTTTGGAAAATCAAATGCATCATCCAACAAATACTAATAAACCTGAATTTCATAATGACTCTTTATTTAGTGGGAGTATAGCTTGTTCTTCAGATAATGAGGATAATCATGATTCAAATATTGAAACAGAAGGTTTAGTTAATGATAATTCTGAAATTGATTCTTCAGGACATATCACTACTATTAATGATAATAATACAAATATGGACAATGCAGTTGATAACGCGCTGCCTGTATTGACTCGTCCATACAGAGAAACTAGACTTCCAAATCGTTATCAGGATTTTGACATGAATGGCATGCCAGATTTGCAAATGCCAAATTTGAATCGTATGTGTTTTGTAAAAGCTTTGGCAGCAATGCAAAATGATTGTTGTCTTGAACCAAAAACAATTGATGAGGCAGTAAATGGTGTTGATAGAAATCATTGGAAAGATTCTATATCTGAAACTATATCGGGCCATATTAAAAATAAAACATGGGAAATAGTAGACGAACCCGAAAATAAAAATATTGTTAGACATTTTTTAAAAATTTAGCTATAAATTTATTTTTGGATCCGGTAATAGTAAAGTCCCTGGGTATTGGGCATATATGCATGTGACATCACATCTTCCGACACGTGACCTGCCGGAGACAGCCATTGGTCAGTCTTAAACAGCTGACTCAGAACTGCTTTTATTTCTGAGTCTCTTATAGGCCGATCGTTTTGTTTATTCCTCCACAGCTGTTTTTCTATACCCTCGAACCCAAACGGTGCATAAGGTCCATTCCACACCATGATCGCAGGTTGATTCGAACCCGATCGGTGCGCGTTTAGTCATCTGCGGTTGGCAATTCTTTGAATGCAAATAAAACATGTTTTCTCTTTTTTTCGATACGCAATTCAAATCCCATAACTCCTATCATTCAAGTTCAAGTTCGATACGCAACTGCGGTGACGGTTTGTTGACATGTCTTTTTGTCAGTTTGAGATGATATCGGGAGAATGAGAAAAAGAATATGGTGGCCTTTCTAGGAGGGTGTCATTTTTTTTTCTCTTGACCGAATTGGATCGGCAATTTTTCTAGTCCAAATCCTGATGGCAATTTTATTTGTTTTTTAAGCAGCTTGTAACGTAGGCTGTTTGTTTCGTGATACTCTTGTTCTATTGAGTTGAGAAATTTTATTTAAAGGATCACTGGCAAGCCCGTTCTTTCGTGTAGCATAAGCCAGTATAAACTCTCTTCAACTAACTAACGGGATAATGATATACGTGGACGAGATCGGGTTATATTTTCTGGCAATATTTTTCGTATTAGAGAAGTATCTTTTAAACTTATTTTATTGTTTTGATTACTCCAGTGAAGAGTATTATGATTTGGATTAATAATAAATCATTTTTTAAGAAAACCTGATCTCGTAACTGTGCCACCTCTACGAACTTTTCACTGTCGATTCTGCTAAAGGTGTTTAACACACTCTCGTCGATAACAAATATCATAAAATGTAAATGGGTGTTTAAAATTAAGTATAACTCTGAGGGTGAGACTGAAAGGTACAAAACTCGGTTAGTAGCTAAGGGAATAGATTACAATGAAACATTCTCGCCAGTTGTTCGATACGTTACATTAAGAGTTTTATTAGCATTTGCAGCCATATATGACTGGGAAATCGATCAACTGGATGTAGTTATGGCCTTGGTACAAGGAACATTAGATGAGGAAATTTACATGAAAATACCAGAGGGTTTAAATGAATATTATCAAGAAAATTTAGAAGGTAAAGTTCTTAAACTCAATAAAGCTTTAGATGGCTTAAAACAAAGTGTTAGACTTTGGTACCAAATGCTTGAAAATGGTTTGGTTGAAATGGGTTTCAGACAAAGTTCTTTTGACACTTGTGCATATATTAAAGTTGATCAAAATAAAGATATAGTTTTTGTAACTATTTATGTTGATGATTTGCAAATCTTTAGTAATTCTGTTAAGCTTAAAAATTGGATTAAGGAATAACTTAAAAAGACATTTAAAATGAAAGATTTAGGTACTGCAAGTTATTTCCTAGGAATCAAAATTGATCGTGATAGGAACCAGCAGGAGTGTTCTCCCCTAAACTTTCTAGTATACTTCCCCAAAAAGGTGCCGTTTCCCCTTCCCCCGCGTGGCTAAAAAAATTCGAATCTATTGTTACCCAGAATCCAATGACTATCAGAAGGTTTTTCATTATACTGATTGAAAAATATCTAGACAAAGAATGAAATTCAAAGAGATGCGTAACGATTTTCCTCTCTTACCGGCTCAAGGACAAACTGACGTAATTCGCTACTCCGTAATGAAATTCATCTCCGTTTTCCTCCGATAAAATTTTATACGGACCTACATTCATGACGATAAAAACTGTGTACAAAATTTTATCCATCCAGCTATTCAAGTTTTTGAGTTACAGTGTTCGCATGACCGCGGACAGACATACAGACAGACTTCCCGTGGACGGAATTTGTCCAAAATTTGAAAGAGACCTACAAATTATGTGTCACGTTAACATACCAAATTTCATCCCTTTATCTCTAATAGTTTTCGAGTTATCGCGTTTACAGACATACGGACACACAGACAGACATAATTCCAAAATTGTGTTTTTCGGACTCAGGGAGGTCTAAAACGTGGAGATTCGTCAAAACCTCGGGTTCCAATTTTTTGACGATTACAATACTTTCTCTTTGTATACTTCGTATACGAGAAAGTAAAAATGGATCTGTTAGCCTAAGTCAAACACAGTATGTAGAGGGTGTGCTTCGCAATTACAATATGCATGAGTCACATCCTGCCACAATACCTCTAGATACAAATAAGTCTATAACAAAATTAATTGCCAATATGGAAGATTTAACGCGGATTCCATATCAAGCAGCTGTTGGGAGCCTCCCCTACGCAGCTCAGGCAACGCGACCAGAGATAGGATATGCTGTTAATTTGGTTTGTCAGTTCTGTAGTAATCCTAGCAGAACTCCCTGGATTACCGTGAAGCGTATCACGAGATACCTTAGTGGAACGGCAGGAACCTCACCTAACTACAGTAGATAACATGGTGATGCTGTTATTGGCTACTGCGACTCCAACTCTCGCGGAGATAGTGCAGATCGACGATCAACCACCGGATATGTTTTCATGATAGGTAGTGGAGCTGTGTCGTGGTGCAGCAAACGACAACCTACAGTTGCAACAAGCACAACAGAGGCCGAATACATGGCTGCAAGCACAAGAAGCCATTTGGCTTAACAAAATTGTGACTGATATAGGACTCTCGCACATAAAAACAATCCCTGTGCATTGTGATAACAATGGTGCGATCAACCTAAGCAGAAACAATATGTATCATGCCCGAAGCAAACATATTGACATTCAGCACCATTTTATACGCGAAGTAAGGGCATATTACCGTAAAAAGCATGCCAGCTGCAAGCATGATTGCAGATTATTTAACGAAAAGAGTGCCCAGTCAATGAGTTTGAAACTCTAACTGATACAAGGTGTTACAAATATCAGTTTTTTCCTTCTGTATTTAATCAAGTTTGTTCTTTACTCTGTATTTTGTTAATTTTACTCTGTATTTTGCATAGTTTAAAACTAAAGTGGGAGTGCAGAATGTGTTAGTTTTTAATTATGTTCTAAGGCAATAGATGGCGCCACGTGTAATGTGCATTTATATATGTTACCGGCAAAGTTTGAAATGCGGCATTCTATAGAGTGCCTAGACATTGCATATAAGGCCTAAAACTAGCCGGCAATGTATGAAACGATTTATATTTCACACATTTCCTAGGCATTCTATAGAATGCCAACTGACAAACCGGCAAAGTATGAAATAAATCGCCGATTTGATTATATAAGAAATAAAGTTAAGTGCAATTCAAAATTAAATTATTTGCTTCCTTGATGTAATAAGTAGATTCACAATTTAATTTGTTTTCCTTAATAAGAAAGGCATAAACTTTGATATGAAAACTTTCATTTTGCTTTACGAATTTTGAATAAAAGATTTTTTAATTGTACTCTCTTATTATTTTTTCTAAATAACATTTGTATTTTTCAGGAATGCACGCCTTTTAAATAATAGCCTTATTATGAACTTTTTTTCATACTTTACCTAAATAGCATTTGTCATTCTATAGAATGCCTGGGTATTATATACAATGCCAAGGAAAAGGATATAATAAATCTCATATTTCATACTTTGCCTAAAAACGCCCGGCATTCTATAAAATGCCTAGGCATTCTATAGAATGCCGGCATTTCACACATTGCCGGTAACATATATAAGCAGAAACTTCTATAATAAAATTCTCTTCTCCAAGTTTCCAGAAAGCAGGTATGTTGTGACTTTTTCTATTGTTCTCTTGTACTGCACTCTCTCTGCATATATGTGTAGTTTATTAATGTTAATGAAAGGGTGACGACCAGTGTAGTCACAGACGAATTACTCCGACCAGCTTAGGCAGGTGAATAACAATTTAGATGGCAATGAAAGGGTGACGACCAGTGTAATCACAAACGAATTACTCCGACCAGCTTAGGCATGCGGATCCAACATGAATCAACAGGCTGCCGCGACAATTAATCGGGCACTGTGGCCCCCGCTTAATAGCCCCCATTACGAGCGGCTCATGCGACGACTCCGCAGACAGAGGTACGACCTGTTATGGGAAGAGGGGTAATTGAATTCCCGCCATTACTATATCATACCGGGAAGCGAGACTCTGCTTACTTGTACGGCAGCTTCTCATCCCCTTATTTCAGGTGCCCTTTAAGTGGTATTGACGGCCCCATCCGGAAAGGGTTAATATTATATATTGTTTTGAAGTTAAAGAGTCATGAGATATTATCTTCGTAATAAAAGTACTCCAGAAAGATGGGTCCGGAAAATGACAGACACTTAAAATCTACAAAATTAATTCCACATATTTATCAGAAAAAAAATTAACCTCTTTGATAGACGATTTGCAGCTAAATTATATTTTTTTTCTAAACCTAGTATGCATTTTTAAAAAAAAACTGTCTGCAGTAAATGCCAGGTGAAAGTTTATTCCGTTCAAATTTTCGAATGAACTCTGTTGTGTTTTGAAATGCATATTTTTATTTTAACTATAAAACGAGAACCAAAAGTAATAAATAATTGTCTGAGCAGGCCTTAAATTTAATTCATGAATTGTTATCGTTGAAAAAATATCTTTCCACTGCGCGTGGACATAATTTCTTTATTATAAATGACCGATCATAATTGGTGTACTTATTTCTTTAGTCACCAGAGGGCGCCAGTAAAATGCAATTTCGGCTGACCGTCTCTGGTCGCCGAGTAAAATCAGTTGAATGGAAATTTATCACAATTTACATTATTTCTGTGTTAAATTTGAACATCTAGTTTTTATGACTTCCGAACTTTATGACAAACACGGACTTTTATTAAGGACGAGTTTTCTGTCTTGTTTCTTTACATAAAAAGCCTGCACTACGTAATTCCGGTGTAATGCTAAGTCAATAGAATCTTCAAAGCGAAAGTCCAGGTTTTTAATGTTTATTTACATTCAGAAAACTCTCCCATTCGGTAATGCGTAACGGAAGTTGAAATTACGGACCTTTCCTGCCTTGATGAAAATCCTTAATAAAACTATACAAAGCTTCCATTCTACAAACAAGTTAACAAACTGACTGCCGATTTTTTTAAAATCAGTATTTAGATACAACGTTTGCAAACATGTTCAAATGCCGTTGAACCAAGCGAATTGTTATTTATATGCAAAGCTTTGTTAGTAATATATGATTCAACTCTATAAGAATTCTAAGTAAATACATTATCTTGCGAAAATCGCAAGATGCAGAAGATATAAGACTTGCTTCCTACCCGCGGAAATCGTGGGTTAAGTACTTGGAGGGTTAAATGAATATTTCTTCCCTGTGTGAAAAAAAAACATCTCTGATAATCAATGAATACAGCAGTAAGCAAACTTAAATTGCTTAATCCCAGCCCAGATAGCACGTAAGTTTGCAGGAAGTTTGATTTTGACTTGATATTAGCTTGTCATAGCAAATTTGACGCATCAAATTTGAAGCGAACTTGTAGCAAAATCGCCGTGACAACTAGCGCCACCTTCTTTGCATTGCAAGTATGCTGCAAGTTCACCATGACAAATAGCGCCACTTCCTTTGCAATGCAAATTTGCTGCAAGTTTGCAAAACAAGCTTGATGCAAAGATAGCACAAAGAGATAATTATCTTTGTCTCTGTTTTAAAAAATCATCCGATTTTTAATAGCATCTCCTAGACCGTCCTTCTTTTTATTAATTCAATAAATAAATGATCATTTGTAAAAATCTAACTTTTTTTATAAAAAAATTTTTTTGAAACATTTTCCATCTTTTTACTAAATATAGAACTCGCACTTTAAAGAAAACTATATCGCCTTTTTCTGAATGTTGAAATTTTAACGTTTATACTCAAAATTAAACCGAAAAATCAGACAATGTTTGTTGAAAAATAAACTTATACATTTTGTCCCATTTTAAAGTAATTACTTTTGATCTCTTATTTCATAATTTATTCTACTAGCAAAACGTAGTAATTAGCGAAAATCGCTCTCTCTTTGATTTCAAATCATATTCTCAACTCAAAAAATTAATGAAATCAAGAAAACAGTTTAAAATAAATCGTATACGAATCAAATCGAACGACGTGTTAGCGAAATCTATCTTCTCCTCTCAAAGTTTAACTGGCCGAATGGTTAGCGCGTCAGCTTCGGAACCGGTAGATCGCGAATTCTAATCCGGGTTGTGTTCGTGCTCTGCTTTTGCTATAAGTTGCAATGAGTTTGACGCGGCAAGCTTGCTGCAAATTCGTCCCATGGCGACTTCGAAGCTTGCGTTAACTTTTTGCAAACTTGCACTCTTGTTGTGTCAAATTTGTTGCAAGCTTGCTGCAAACTAAAATTGCTATCTGGGATGTTGCATCTTATCCTATTCTTCCTTTCCTTTTTTTCTAAATGTCTTGCTTGCCATTTTAATGCAAATCTACTACGGATTCTAATATAAACATGCAGTACTTCAGAAACCGAAAGTGATAGCTTTGCCTTATGAAAACGGTGATGAAAAGGTTTTTCTTGTTAGGTTAGGCTCGGTTATTTTCATTGCACTTATGATCCAAGTGTAAGAATAATATTAATTCTTAGTTATCTGAAAAGCAGTGCGGGCGTACTATTTCAAACTGATAACTGAACGCTTTGTATAAGAGAAAACAAAGGGGATTTTGTTAACAGTAAATTGAGAGAAATTCTATTGCAACAAATTAAAATAGGTTTTCCCTTTCTTTTTTTTTGTAGAAATAACTTACAGTATTAATTTTGCGGCGAATTTTTATTTACCTAATGCGTAAGACTATGCATTTATTTTCCCAAACATTTAGTATCTATTACGATCTGGATGTTACTGAAAAATTGTAGAATTTTTATTTGCTTAATGCGTAAGACAACACATTTATTTTCTCAAACATTTAGTATCTATCATGATCTGGATGTTCCTGAAAAATTGTAGAATTTTTATTTGCCTAATGCGTAAGACAACACATTTATTTTCTCAAACATTTAGTATCTATCACGATCTGGATGTTACTGAAAAATTGTAGCATTTTTATTTGCCTAATGCGTAAGACAACACATTTATTTTCTCAAACATTTAGTATCTATCACGATCTGGATGTTACTAAAAAATTGCAGAGTAACAAAGATAGCGGTAAGCCATTTTAATTTATTTCCGAAAAAATCTGTCGCTTTAGTTTTTGCACTTTCTGTTAATCTATATGAATTTGTTCCATACTATCGTTTTGTAGTGAGTTTCATATTTGAAATAATTATTTTTTTAAAACCAAAACATGTTTCTAGCATTTCAGACCTTTACATTATAAAACAGTTTTAAAATAGAAAATACTATTTGAAACGAATTAGGTAATGTAATGACAAATTCATAGAATTTATTGGGAATAAAAAAAAATCAGATAAATTTTACTGAAAACGCCTTAACTGTAATTTTTTTCACAGTTTCACATTTCTGCGTAATTGTCAATTCAAGTGTGAAATAAAAGTTTTGTTGTTTATATTGAGATATAAGAGTGACAAACTTATAATTTTATTGCGTAACCGTACAATCCGTTTCACTTTAACTTTTTCCCTCTGAAGCATCATAATATATTTCCAATTTGTCCAATTATGTATTATAAACCGTCAGAACTTTTAATTTCCCCTTAATACATATAACGAAACACTTAGATTCGTGAATTTAAAAAAAATAACAATTCAAATTCTTCGCGCACGAAGTCGCCGGTAACAGCTAGTCGCAATATAAATTTAATATAAAATGGTTTTTTTAAATGCACTTATATTAGCACACTAAAAAATAGAAGTTGGTTTTAATTTATTTTCTATTTCTTATTCTTTTAAGTCATTGTTAAAAGATGTATTGACTGTTTATATGTTTTAAAAATAAATAATTACATAGTAAATTTTAAAAATATGGGTATTTTTCGGAAGGGGGGTCCCAGGTGGTAAAAACGTGCAAATCTGACCATAAATGCAAAAAGGTATAATATAATTTTATGCATTCTTAAATATATCCAAAATAAACGCATTTCTCAAACAAGAAAAAAAAAAGAAATATTTGTATTGTATCTAATGATATTGTAATGCAATGATTTTTTTCGTCAGTTCAAAAATAACATTATCTACATACATCCCGACAATATTAAGTGAAAGAACAAGTTGCGAAAAGAAGGTGTTTCGTGCTGCCATCTATCGAATTGTATTGTACCTGATAATATGGTTTAATATTATTCGCTCACTTAGAAATAAAAAAAAATCCCTTTTCGGCAAGCTTGAAGGCAAAGGTAGATTCCTTTACGCTAATGTTACAAAAGTAATGGAATATTACATATTGATCAATACAGACATAGCCAATGACTTTATTGTTTCTACACATTGCAATATTTACGCTGTGATTCTGATTTCATGACATTTAATTTTTTACTATCTCAAGGTTTTATCATTCCATTTTTCATTCCAGAAGGTTATGCTAGATTTATTGGTCAGTAAATTGGTCAATTTTTTTTATATATCTGAACACATAATCATTCAACACGTAGGAATCATAAAGAAATAAATATCCCAGCAGCGCAAATATCTCCTAGATAATATTAAGCCAGCCTATCTGAAACAGCCTCAAGAAATTGACACTTGACACGAATGACGAACGACTCTAGATTAGTTTATTTAATCTAGGTTACCATATAATTGTGCGAACATTACTTTGTCATATGGTAAAATCACATGACATGAAACATTTAAACATTACTAGAATGGGCTCATTTAGAGAACTCCCTGGTTACAGAGATAATAGTCACTAAATTCTTAATAAATAAGAGAATAAAAATTATTAAACATTGTGAGTTCCAAATTTAACACGTGTGTTTAAACTATAGGATATCAATGCAGCCATTTTAAACAGGAAATTTAAATCTCCATCGACAGTTAAAAGCAAATACTCAGGTAGAAAACCCAAAAACAATTTTAAAGTTAATGAGATATTTTTCAATATAAAAAAGGATAAAGGGAACTCTTATATATCTATCTATTCTGGCTATTTTATATTAAATTTATTATACAATTGGTACAGCCATGTTTAGTTGAATATAAAATTAACGCAATCTGTCAAATTAGCTAATTCAAATTAACTATTAAAATTAACTGTTTGATTAATTAAAATTAACTATTTACTTAAATAAAATTATATATTTAGTTAATTGTGACGATATCTTCACTAAAACCTTTTTTATAGCTCATAGTATATGCCAGCAACCTTAATCTTGTAATGTTCTAATAATTATCTTAATTTAAATAAAAGTTATTGTGTCTGTATGTATGCTCCACATCTCCTCCTAAACCACAGGACTGATTTCAACCAGACATTGCGCACTTTTTATTTCCAGGAAACGTTTAGATCAAGTCAAAATTGTTTAAGTCAGCGAAGATAAAATCGGGGCATTTCACAAATTGAGGTGAACATTATGGAGATTACTATTGTGAACATTGCACTTTGGCTACTTTTTTGTTATGCTTACACCACTTGGCGACTTTTTTTCTTTTTGGCAAATTTTCTGGGACAGCTGAATCGCCAATTTGGCTTAGAAGCGTCAGAAAAATCATGGTGTGCATATAATCGAGCGCAGATGCTCTGCACGGGATCAATTAGTTTCTGTTACAATTTATCAGATGGTCTATGAATGTCACAGATTTAAAAGCTCCAAGATATTTTCCACGTGAAAAACAACTACGTGTTTATCTGTGATCTTGGTTTTTGTTTAAAGCATTCGGAAAATTAATCAGTTTTGAAAAAAATTAATGTTTTTAACACTTCAAATAAAATGAATTCGAACTCGAGATTTTGACGAATCTCCACGTGTTAGACCTCCCTGAGTCCGAAAAACACAATTTTGGAATTATGTCTGACTGTCTGTGAACAAGATAACTCGAAAACTAGTAGACATACAGGGACGAAATTTGGTATGTGGTCTTTAAACATAATTTATAGGTTTCTATCAAATTGTGGATAAAATCCGTCAGCAGGAAGTCTGTCTGTCTGTATGTCCGAAGTCATGTCAACAATATAACTCAAACACTTGATTAGCTAGATGGATAAAATTTGGTACACAGTTTTATCGTCGTGAATGTAGGTCCGTATAAAATTTTGGAACAAATCCGTCAAAGGGTTGTCGGTCTGTATAATCGCATACTTGTATCTCATAAGCCCTTTGGCTTAGATAAATAAAACTTGATATCGCGGATGTTAAAATTAATTATAGATCTGTGACCAATTTTCATCTCAATCGGTTGAAAAACAGGTTTTCAAATTGCATATTTAGTTCAAAATGCACATTACGACTGTGTGTTGGCGAGCGTTTCGCTTATTTTACTCAAGTGAGTATGGTTGGCGTTTGACCTTGGCGGAAATTGAAGCGAGCCGCAAACACGCGCTTCGGAAATTATGGCAATCCCCAAAACGAAACTTCTTTTTGATATCCTCCAGATGGACTCCTGTGATTAACCAGAGGTGTAATGAAATGTTGTGCGATATCTATAGTAAGATTTCGTACTCAAAACCTTTAAATAAATTTGTGGAACCTCAACGCGCGTAAAAATTGCGAACATACGCAATTTTTTTTGCAAAATATTAAGTTTTTTGGAATTCATAAATTTTATATGTTTCATTGTAAATCATCATTCATAATTTTTTTTTTCAAAATAACCAGGCCTTGGGTAAATACCCCAAAAATATTTACCTACCAACTGGGTGTTTACCCACCCCACATTACTGGTCGTATGCGAGAAAGTTTCGGGGAGGTCACTCCCGCTGGTTTATGACAGCAAACAGATTCGTCTGGAGCACTTTCTTAACCGTTTAGCTTAACAGCCCGAGAATACTCGTGCATCGAATTATCGAAATTTTAGTTTTATAAACTAAAATTCAATCATTAATTAGTTTTATAATTTGACACAAAAAATATGTAGGATCCATAAGTATCCTATGCCTTCTTAGATGAATGAGAACGACAGCCCCTTTCCAAAATAGGAGGGATCATCTTATTAGATAGCAAAGAAAACTATTAAGTTAAGTGGTTAAAACACAATGCAGAAAATATAACAAACGAGCTGGTCATACGAATAAAATTGAATAAATATAAACAGATTACAAAGCAGTTTCGTTGACATTCAAAATTTTATTATCCCCATAAAACATTGCATGATGACTTTTTTTTATCCAATCAATCACTTTGTATCTATCTATCTATTTATAGGCAATGCAGTTATATCTTGATGGAGGAAAACAAAATCTTATGTCCTAAGATATAAATATTTTTATTATTCGGAATGCATGTAGACACTATTAACCTCCAGTCGCCCTTGCGATGAGTTTATTACATGTTATATTGAATTTTATTTAAGCAGTTTAATGAGGAATCTTAAATACACGAACGTGAAATATTTTTTCGTGGTGTCATATCATCACCTTTATAGTTAGTATAGCTTTTTACTTCGCTGCAATTTTTTCTTAAATTTTAATAAATTTTTAAAAATTAATTTTAAACACAATTTTCAACAATGCTTTTTATTGTTGTAGTGAAATTCAAACCAATTTTATTGTTTCATTAAATATTTTACTAGCATGATTTTGCCAATGTTGACTTTATGATAAAAAAAATGTTTTCTCTGGACATTGTTCGAAAGCAGAATTTTAGTTTTAGCTTTTATTAAATTGAAAATGTTTTTAGACTGCCATTATTTCTGTAAATCACCTGAAGCTTCGGCTGATTCAATCAAGATAGACGAAATCAGATCGACAAAACATTATCATGCTGCGTTGTTTCGAACTAGGATCTCTAAATTTAGGCTCAAAACCTTTTTTTTCCAACTGAGCCTAAAACATTCTGTCAAGCTCACGATTGTCCTTTCCTTTTTTTAGATGCATCTGAGTCTGAAGTGTCGGCTTCAATTTTAGCGTCAATATAGACTAATGGATTGTCAGTTCTTTGTCATGTTATTCCAACAGTTCATTGATATTATCACTATCAACTTCAAGTGTAATTGTCTGTCAAGATTGTTTCTTCTATTAAATGAGTTATTTGATAGTTTCTAACCAAGCGTTTAGTGGAGCCGGAACCTTGTTTCGGCATTGCTTTTTTATCACGAGAAATAAATAAGAAAAATTGTGAAAATGACCTTAACAAGTTAATCGCCACAATACAAAAGCAGCGGGAGTGACCTCCCTTAAACTTTCTTCTTTCTTTCTCTTCTCTCTTTTTTTCTCTCTTTCTCAAAAATTTGTCAAAAATTTCCCCTCCCCCTGCTTGGATCAAAAAATCCGAACCTACTGTAAGCCAGACTATCAGAAGGCTTTTCATTCTAGATTATAGTGATTGTAAAATATTTAGTTGAAGAATCGAATTCAAAGAGTTGCGTATGTATTAAAACTTTGCAATATTTATTTTCTATTACACTCTAGCAAGCTCCGCTAATGCGAGGGTGTGCGCGAGCGAAAAGAAAACAGGAGAAAATGACCTCGTTCTCTGGGGCTGAATAGCTTGCGCATGCGCAGAGATCTTGCTCCCAGTACGCAAGTAAAAAAAATGAATATGCAATTTCAACGCCTTTTTTTTAACCGATTGAAATGAAACTTGGGCACAGATCTATAATTAATGTTAGCAACCGTCATATCAATTTTTATTTATCTAAGCCAAAGGGTTTATGAGATATAATTTTTACCAGTAACCGATTATACAGACCGACAGACAGTCAACCCTTTGACGGATTTGGCCAAAATTTTATACGGACCTACATTTCTGATGAAAGAAATGTGTACCAAATTTTATCCATCTAGCTATTTAAGTTTTTGAGTTACAGTGTTCACATGAACACGGACAGACAGAGAGACAGACAGACTTCCCGTTGACGGATTTTGTTCAAACTTTGATAGAAACCTACAAATTATGTGTAAAGATCACATACCAAATTTCGTCCCCGTAGCTCTAATAGTTTTCGAGTTATCGTGTTCAAAGACAGACAGACATATTCCAACATTGTGTTTTTTGGACTCAGGGAGGTTTAAAACGTGGAGCTGCGTCAAAATCTCGAGTTCGAATTTTTTGACGATTACAATACTTCCTCTTTGCACACGAGAAAGTAACAATTGTTTCCACCTGCTGGTGCATGAGCAAATTTCAAATGAAACATGGTCGATTCATACGGTCCGAATTAATACATTACTGTGAGACATACCTGCTTCACGAGGCGATTAACGTGTTAACCAGCGGGAGTGGTCTCCCTAAACTTTCTCGTATGCTCGTAACGCATGTAGAGAAAACTAGAATAATAAAAGACGTCAAATAAACTTCCGTCGCAAGCAAACCAAAGTTGGAACCACGCGTGGTTTGAAGGATCAAAACAAATTCAAATCCCCTGCGCATTCTTTTGCGCAACAGGACCTGGCGAGACTCCCCAAATGTTTGCTTCCTTACAAAACCGCGCCAGAATTGGTTTTTGGCAAACTGCCCAGTTTTGGAGCGTCCCTTCTTCTTTGCACAGGCATTGCCACCAGTAGGCATGCGCAGGGAGTTAGTTTCAAAACTGAACAAGTATGCAATTATACAGACCGACAGACAGCCAACCGTTTGACGGATTTGGCCCAAAATTTTATCCATCTAGCTATTCAAGTTTTTGAATTATAGCGTTCGCATGACCGCGGACATACAGGCAGACAGACTTCCCGTTGACGGATTTTGTCCAAACTTTGATAGAAACCTACAAATTATGTTTAAAATCCACATACCAAATTTCATCCCCGTAGCTCTCATAGTTTTCGAGTTATCGTGTTCACAGACACATAGACAGACATAATTCCCAAATTGTGTTTTTCGGACTCAGGGAGGTCTAAAACGTGGAGATTCGTCAAAATCTCAAGTTCGAAGTTTTTGACGATTACAATACTTTCTCTTTGTATACTTCGTATGCGAGAAAGTAAAAAAGCATGATTTTTGTCATCCAGGTTAGAGCGTTCTGGCACTGCTTATTTTGCGACGATACCACTGTTTCTGGCGTTGCTTCCGGCTAATTTTTGAAAAAGGGTGGACATTTTCTTTTATCTTCTATTTGTTTTTGTTTCTGAATTTCGCGTTCGTATTACATTTTAAAATGGGATATTTTCGAAGCTGGCGGGGAAAATAAGTAGCCACTTATCTTCGAGTTCGTATGCGTCAGAATAACATAAATCGAGGTACTACTGAATATCGAAAATCGAAAATGAGTTACTCTCCCTGCCTAAATATCCGGAATCATCTGAATGAAGATCGTCACGACAACGATAGGGAATTGAGAGTGGAGTTCTAATAGCCATCACTGGCCGCGACCCAACTTCTCCGCAGGAGGTGCAGGAATTACTAAATACGAAATGAAATCATGAAATGATTATTATCCTTTCCAATAAGGTTATTTTCCTTATACTGAAAATCTGGAGCCTTTGCTGTGTTGCAACCGTTATACTTTCTTAGGTTGCATTTCGACAGAATCTTGTTTCATGATCAGATTCCGGCTGCTTCAATATTCTTTCTACGTTTTAAACAATTTTAGGAACACACTCTTTTAGGACCCTCCAGTATTTTTAGCTGTAAGAGTTTTGCAAAGCGTTTTAGGACAGCGACTTTGATATCACTGTCCCTCTCTTCAAAACATCTAGAGCCGACGCTCGTTATAACGACCCTCTGCATCCCACAGCAAAAGGTCTTTATAACGAGTGGTCGCTATAATGGATATAATTAAAAAATGTACACATGCACGCTCAGCAGTTCCGTAAAAATAGGCTATTTGTAAAAAGATTCCAAGTAAATACTCAAATTATTTTTTTATCATTGGTATTAAAAATAAAATTTGATCAATTAAAAATCTATTTCTAAAATAGATTATAAAGTAGAAAATAAAGAAATTTTGGAAAAATACCGGGAAAAGTCTCCGCTGAATTCGGACGTTGTATTGGGATTAGATGACACTGGACGGTCGTTATATCGGAAGTAAAATAACATAGAGTGCATAGGGAAACACAATTGGGATTTTATCATTGGTCGTTATAATGGAATGGTCTTTATAATGTGTGGTCGTTATAACGAGCGTCGACTGTAGTATCGTCCAAGGCCGGTTTTACCAATAGTTGATCCAAGGCAATCAAATAGGGGCCATTCAGCAATGGGGCATTTGCCCATAAGACGAAACTGTGATTTATTTGTTTCACCCCTCACAATAAACATTGAATTGCAATATGGAATTAAAGATAACTGCAAATTTCTAAATAAGCATGCTAATGACTTATTGAAGCTTAAAATACGGTAATGAATGCTTCTGAAAATTTATTTTACTTTTTGAGCAATTTAAATAATGTTTCGTTAATTTAAAAAGAAAGAATATTTTTTATGCAAAATCTATTTATAGAAATATGAAAAATTTTTGAAGAAATATTATAAATCAATTAATTTTCTTAGCTAATTTTGCCTACAAATGTTCAAAGATATTAAAGATGGCAGCCTTGTGAGAATTTTCACGATATCACTTGGAGTTGCCACCCTTATTTAAAAATGTCAAAATATAATCTGTTTCTATCCACTATATCTTTAACCAACCCGAACAAAAATTTACAGTTTGCCCGAAATATCGGTTACAAATATATCTAAAATATAAATAAATGATAGACTCTGAAACAGCATTTATCAACCAACAAATCTTCTTCCAAAAGACGCATCTTTTATGCTCAGCCTACAGAGGCCCAGAATAAAGTCAAAATAATAGCATAGATTTATTCAGCTGGAGCATGCTCTGACGTCACTTAAATATTCTTCCGTGGGGCGGCGCTTCGGATGGAGTTAACGATGCAGCAAATCGATGGGCCGGAGAGTTACAATAGACACCTCCAGCTGCGGATCTGAGCTTCAAACAGTTTCGCTACATAAAGTTAATTAAGTGGAAGAGAGAAAATGAGCAACAATAATAAAGTTATTGCACCGAGAGACGCTGTTTTATTGTCACCATTTTTTATGTCAGCCAATTTGCTCTCACATATAAAGAACTGTTCCTTATCTATTTATTTTTTCCAGATATAAAAGGATCGTAAAATCGGAACTTATTTTTGAAGATTGCTTATAGTTTGGCCAACGAAAGCCATATTTATATTTTATTTCCAACGTTTTGGTAAGTTAGACGGACTAACGTCTCATCTAGAAGCTACAAAATAATAATAAAAATAAATAAAAATTTGTTTCTTTGTTTCGATAATAATTTTTAATAATAAAGTAGAAACTAAATTTTTAACAAAAGTCCGGTTGAAGGCGTTGATATAAATACTCAAAGTAAATGGATATTTTAAGTATTTTCATAATATATCGTAATTTTAGTCGTTTAGGATTTTTTTTTCTTCCTTATGATTTGTGGCTCGATTCTCTTATCGTATTGTTTTCGGCAATTTCACATTTACAATTTTTGGTTTGACCTCCAGATTATTGATAAAAAAAAGTTATTGTATATTTTTAGTACACGACTAAAAGCGCGTTCTTTACAAATTTTATATATTTATATTTTTTTGACGTTTTCGTTTTTAATATTTTTTCATAATTCATTATTGTAATTATAATGCAATCACGCACCGAATTTTTCTCTAATTCACTAGCAGACGGTGCCTCGCATACGGAATTAAAATTAAATTAAGATTAAGCGATTAATTGATGATTAAATTCTCAAAATATTCAAATATTGTGAATGAACTGTATTTTATAAGTATATGAGAAGGTTGAATATTCATGCTGGCTTTATGTTGTTCTAGGCGAGGTCAGCCCCCGGGCTGCCGAAGAAGATATGATCGCCGCGCCGCAACATATATACTGCCCTTTTCAGAAAGCCGCGCCTATTATTTTTGGACAATTTTATTGCACAGAGACGTGCTACGCAATAAGTTAGAAGACGCTTTTTCGGTTGGTTCAGTTAGATTAACGTCCCGTTTTGAAGCAACACGAGGGCTATTTAGGGACGGACCTCATAATTTTGAGCCGCGGTCGGATGACGAGGACGACGTCTGAGCTGGCACCAAAAGCCATTAATTAAAGAGAAGGGGCCAACAAGTTGGACAGTTCAGTGTCAGCCACCAGTGACAGATTTCCGTTCGCAATGGTTACCGGTCAGCAGAAGCCAATGCGCGTTTTCTGGTTTCTTTTTTTAGTTTTTCTTGAATATCTCGAAAACTCTTCAGTTTTAACACTACATGTGAAATAACAAATTAAAGAGCGCAATCTTCCCTACAAATGCATGCTTCTAGTTTTCTTCCAGTTTTAATATTTTCGCAGATAATGGCTCTAAAGCAATTTTTGATTTCCAGTAATTTACGACCCCCTAGACCACCGAAACGGGGTGTTACCTATCTGAAAAAAAAAACTTTTTTAAATGCGCTATCATTTAAAAAAATCGTAGTTGAAATATTACTAGTTTTTTTATTAATTTTTTGAAATGTTTCCACCTCACACACTCTGTATAATTAAGATAAAAATATTATATCAAAACTTACATTGTTGGTGCTGCTACAGATTTATCGTGATGCCATCAATGAATCAGAAGCGCAAACCTTTGTATAATTCGCAACTTTTTAGTTTTATAATTTTGAAATGCCATAATTATTATATTTAAATTGGATAAATTCCAGAATGAATTATATCAAATTGATAAGCGTAGGATTTACACAAAAATCTGTATAAAGCTTTCAATAAAAACTTAACAGATTTCAGTTAAAAGTTTTATCTAGAGAGACTAGATAAAATATTCAATTGGAAATCGTCACCTCTCCAAAAGATTTTTTGTTTTCGATTTTGCGAGTGAGTTCATGTTTTCTTATTTACATGTAATACAACGTGTTCAAATACAACATAAAACCGAGGTTGCACAGGTATAACAAAAATACTTAATAAACACAAGTTATACACATTCTAGTTTTTTCACATTTATTAACAAAATCTATACACTATACGCTGAATATTTATAACATATAAAACTGAATGTCGAGTAGAACTTAGCTCTGAAAATACAAAAAATAAATATCAGGCAATGATATTTATCCACTGCCACACAATCTTAAGAAACAAAAACAAAATTTCATCTTCTGTCATGAAGTGATATACATTGAATTTAAAGCTGTGACAAAAGAAAAATCTAGATTCATGCATATTAGAACATTTTTTACGAATTCTGATACAGTGCACTCCCGATTATCCGGGTTAATCACCGGGAGGGATCACACGGACAATAGAAAAACACGGATAATCAGAAAACTCCTTTTTATTAAAGAAAAAATCAACATCCGTACAAAAATATAAAAATTACTTACATTTGCATGCTGTATAATATCAGACTAGGAATTTTCCTTTTAACATTTACTGCTTAAAAAATCTGTGATGCGTCTTTGCTTCTGCTGTTTATTCATCTCTTGTCGTATATCGACGCATATTTTACGAACCTCAATAATGTCACCGTAATCAAATCGTCTTTGTCCCATATAATCTAACAAACTTTCCACAGATTGTAGAGCAGCACAATGAGAAATTGTATTTCCCTCATTTAGCACGTCTTCCGCATCAGTACTAGCTGATTCTCCATTATCAAGTTTTTGAAAGATTTCTAATTTTTGTTTAACATTTAAAACGTTTCGTTTTCGTTTCACACCACTCATTTTTACCAGTAAAGAATTTCACGCCACTAACTGACTAAAACAAGACGCAAAAACTAAAGGAACACGTGCGAAAGTGAAAGAGGACGAAGAAGTTAAAGAATGACGTGTCGGGAAGAAACGTGTTCGTACGAGAATGACCTAGCAGGAAGTGGATGATTCATTTCTCGAAAAATGAGGAGTTGAACTGTTAGAGATTGCACGTGGAGGAAGAAAGAAAAAAATCTATTCTTTAGCCTCCGCTGTCACGGCTCGCTAGTTTCACGGAATGAATCTCTCGATCGAACATCAACATAGATTTTACATGCATGATAAGCGTGAAAATGTTTCACTTTAAATTTTTTGTGAGTCCGGAATGAGCACGGATAATCTGCAAACCGGATAATCCGCGCACGGATAATAGAGAGTATACTGTACCTTAAAAGCATTTTAATTTTCCTGTGTAATCTTTTCTTCCGAGTTTTAACTTAACTACAGTAGGACCCCGGTAATCCGGACGAATTCAGGCGCATGGACGCCGGATTAGCGGGATTTCCGGATTAGCGAGGTTTTTAAAAAGAACGCAAAACACTTTTTATGAAAATTGTATATATAGGTACTATAGTATATTTGTATCAACTAATATTGTATGGATAAATTGAAGGAACATGATACAGTATGAACATGATACGTGCATACATAAGTACTAGATATATAATTGAATGAACATAATCTGTGTCCAAAAAAAGTCAGTGATTTTTTTGCGAGGCCGTTCCAATTTTTAATTCAAATGCGCTGTCTCTTAAACGTCTGAGGAGAATAATTTCGTGTGCTTTAAAATTTTGCACTTTAGTTCACTGTAATGAAGTGTTGAGTGCAACCACATCATCAGAATGAGAAATTTTGACGGGGTTTACAGGGGTGACGTCATCATCATCATCTTCTGCTGTTGCCGTCCTGATAAAAATTTCGTCATCTGTTAAGATTTCATTTCGAGCCAAACTGTCGTCAGCCTCAGCAGCCCACTGGAGGGCTTCAGTATTAGACATCGGGTTCGTGTTTTGTAATTGGTTAATGCGCGATGCAAGCTGAATTTCTTCAGTTTGCACATTTTCTTCAACTTCAGAATCAATAAAATTGGGAAGCAAATCTTTCCACGACTTGTTGATCAGCAATATACACACAGATGCCCAAAAGTTAGCAAGACTGAACACGACATCTTTAAAATTTACATTTTTCAGAGTTTTTTTCCAAGTTTTCATTGTGCACAGGATCGTAAGAAGCAACTTGCGATATCCCAGCTTGATGTTTTGAATAACATTCTGACCCATGGGTTGGAGCAGCGCAGGATGCGGGTTTGCATCATTCTCCATGTACCGTCCGTATTAACGAGAGTTCCGGATTAGCGCGTGTCCGGATTACCGAGGTTCTACTGTATAATATAGTTATTTTTGACAAAAAAAGTTATTTTCTAATCAAATTGTTTATTTTATTATATTTTTCATGAAAAATATCAATACTGTCTACAACT
>BGPR01015345.1:0-36909 GCA_013235015.1 Araneus ventricosus
GCGAAACAGTAATTTGGCTTGAATTTATTTCTATAAGAATAAAAAGTCTTGTTAGAAATTACGTTACAAAAATATTTTTAAACCTTAATAGCAATCAGAGAAAACATTTCACCGCAATGGAATTAATAGCATTAAAATGATCCTTTTCTGGTCTTTAAAATGGCTTAAAAATAATTGTTGTCTAATAAAGATTTCAGTAGTTATTGGCAAAAAACATCTAAGCATTAGGCTTAAAAGCGGCTAATGTTCGTTATTTAATTAAATATCTTAAGAACTAATTAACTCTGAAAGTTGAAAATAACACCTTTGACCTAAAAATATGCTCTTGAATGTCGTGTGTAAATTTCACGTCGCTACCGTTCACCGTTTAGGAGGAGTTCTTGTGACCGACCGATCGACCGACAAACCGACAGATACATGTAAATTCTGCCTTATTTTATGGATACTTATAAATATAAGCAAAATTTTCAGAAATAAAGGTAAATTAGTTCAAAGTCTAACCATTTCCTAGAAACTGAGTAGCTATAAATTTGCGTTATTTCAATATCGTCTGCACGTAAAATTTAAAAAATTAATAAAAATTGAAGGAAAAATGTCACAGAAATAAATTTGGTATCATTGAAAAGGTAAAATGTTTATCTTTAAGATGGTATAAAAATAATTTGTATCGGGCAATTTGTTCCTAAGTTACAGCGGAAAAAAGGATTACGTGATAGATGATTTTAAAAATAATTTATTCCACATGTTTTCGCATTCCTGAAGGATCACGTGACAGTTGAGTGAAAAATAAAATAAAGTTCACGCGAATCGCGGAGTCAATGGGCTTTCTTTGATAACTAATTTTAATCTGTAGTCAAAAATAATTAATTTAACGTGATTTCACCTAGCCTATGTCCGTTCTTGGGTTTGAAGCTACAACTCTGCCAATTTTCATTCAAATCGGTTTGGTAGTTTGGTCGTGAAAGCTTAACAAACAGACAGACAGACAGACAGACAGACAGACAGAAAGACAGACAGACAGACAGACAGACACACTTTCGCATTTATTATATTATTAAGGATTAAGGATGTTTTAATTACTGTTGTGAGATTTTTTTAAAAAAAAAAAGAGTGTTATCACAGACCAACAATAAAAATAAGTAAAGGAAGTTTAAATCCTTTATTTTTAGACACTATATTGCTTGAGAATTAAAAAAATAGTTGTTCAAACTAATTGTTTCTATTTTTAAGGTTCTTTAAATTGCCACTTCCGGTATCAGAATTGCCACTTCCGATTTATTATTTAAGCTCTAACTTTACTTGTAATTATAATAGAAACAAAAATAAAGTATTCTTAGATACTAAAAGTATGGGCTCTAAAATAAAGAAATAAAACAAATTTCGAAAATTTTCACCAAAACGAGGAATTTAGTGTAGTCACATTCCTTAAAAAATATTTTTTACCCAGCTATTTAAGTAAACTGATTATAATTTGTTTTAAATTTCAAAATTAAATGTGCGTATTAATGCGAAAGCTTTCGAAGTTTCCATTCAAAATTGTTGGGAAGCAAAATTTTCTAATTTTACCACTATAAATATATAACATTCGTTAACCTACTATAAATCTTTTCGTGCGTTGAAGTTGTTTAGCGTAACGGTTGAGGTGTTCATCAGTCTGAGTATAGACCGCCGATGCGGCAATTTTTCTGACCGGTCCAATTGGGAACTGGCAATGTCCTTACATGGAGGTCCTTAATTATTTCTATCTAAACAGTATAGCATAACAAAGAAAGATAAAAAAAAAAAAAAAGAAGTTCATGTTTCAGTTCGAGAATCCTCAGCCTTACGCTTTTTGTTACTGTATCCTTGAATATGCTGATAGTATAGCTTTTAAAATCGAAGAACTATCTGTTCGATAAGTATTTTCATCAACACTTTTAACAGGAGGGTAAATTATTTCACACACTCTAATATGTTTTGGATTTTTATTAAGGATTTTTTGCTTCTTGATTTTTTACAAAATATTTCTTGTATTGAGTTTGGACAAAATTCAGGCCACAAAGGGTATATTTTTGATTTATAATCTTAACCTTGACAGAAAATTTTGTCTATTTTAGAACTTCAATGGCGAGTGGGCTTTGAAAAAGTTCGGCATTCAGGTTCTCATTCATTCCTACCATTTTGCATATTTTTCTTTTACATTCTAAATTCTATTTTATGTTTTTTTTATATTAATCGTTGTAATTTTTTGTTGATGCAATCACTTGATGCTGTTGCGTTAAGCACGCAAAAAGGTGTATTGTTATCGTTATTGTTTAAATCTTCTGTTTCTTATTTATACTTTTTTTACTTTTGTTATATATTTATATTATTTGTTTCTGTATTATATTAGAAATAGCTGCATATGCGCCATTCTATATAATACAAAAGAGTTTTAATTAATTTTTGACTAAATAATTTAATTAATTTATAGTTAATATCTTTGTTAAATTTTGTTAATTATAACTTTTAACAGGAGAATTTAATCGGTTTTTCCTGGGTAGTTTTCCCACCTATTCTATTGCTTCTCATGACAGGACATCGGGAAAATTTTGTAAGTTCTTCTCCCTTCACAAATAAAGTAAGTGTTTTTAAATAAATAAAAAAAAAATACTTTATACTTCTTAAATTATACATTTACATGTTTTAAATCATTCGTACTCTTTAAAAAGGGAATATATAAATATGTTTTAAGTGTTGTTCCAAATTTACTTTCAATTTCTGTAAAGAAAAAGTTAATTTAGTGAGAAAAAATGTTATTTCAGAATTACATGATTTAGGGTGTAAAATTAATAAAATGTATAAATCAAAGAAAATTAACTATTCTTTAATTAAATAATCGTTCAAAAGCTAGTTAAAAATGCAATAAATACTCAATTATTGTTCATATCGTTGTTATGGCGATAGGGATTAGTTTCGTTTCACGGCGCAGTAACGTATTCCAGTTAGTTCCGGGTTGGCGACTGGAGGCGCACTGTGTGTGTGGAGTGCAGTGTTAAATGATTAGGCATTAGTGTCTATGGGAGTGAAACCCCTGTTTCTGTGTCTATGAGAGTGAAACCTCTGTTTCTCCTTCTCTGCGGCACCTACGTACTCTTTTCCTGCCTCCACGGGGAAAAGTCCATTGGAGTCACATTTGTCCAACATATAACATTTTCCCCTCTCTTACACGATTTGTAAAGTCACAGTTTCTGAAATCACGAATAAACAAATGCATATTTTCAGCTTTCTAATCTTAGTATTAAAGTCCAGTAGATGTGTTTTTGTACTAAATTGATGATGCTCTACTACTTTGTAAGTGACTTTTTTTTATCCTATAATGTTCCTTTTTCGAGCTAACAACGCTAGTTGTATAGTTTGGCTTTCAGGTAGCATTTTAAGCTGTCTCATAATTCAGCGCATAGCCGCTTTACTATAACTAGACACCACTTTTATGACTATAGCTACAGCGTTCTGAAATTAAGCGGGAGGTGAAAGGGACTTAAGTGGGCACCCTGTATATGTGAGATAAATTAGTTCCCCCCTTATTTTAAAAATTAATTCTTTTCTCTCCAACTGAATTAAAGTTTGAAAACACTTTAACTTCTGAGCCTCACTAGCATTTGGTTTTTCCCACTGCTTTCAAAATCTAATTACCGTAACTTTAACTATCTGGCCGCGTGAACAGCATCACGAGCCTCAGTAGAATTGAAGAATTTCGTAAAGTAATCATCGAAAATTAATTTAAATTATGTTCATCATTCATGAATAAGCACGGCTATTCAGTATATTCAACCTTTATACAATTCAACAAAATTATTCGAAGATTCAAGTTTAAAAAACATCCACTTGCAGAAAAACCCTCATCATTTAGCTTCTCTTAGACAGTGCTTAAAATTCAACTCCCTGCAATTCCAATATCTTTCTGAATCTAAACGGCATTCAAACGGAAAGCTGCCCTACATTTCTGGCTTTGAAATTATGAAAGAAAAATTATGCTACGTTTCACGCATACGCGATTAAAAATTATTTAATACAAACTTTCATATTTCCTCGAATATTCATAGCATTTACTCGGAATTTTAATATAATTTTTCGTTATTATATTGTCTCCTTTTTTCTCAAATTTCGCTTAATTTAGATGCAAACTAGCTGCATAGCCCGGCGTTGCACGGACAATCTTGAATAATGGGATATTCCAGGGCGGAGAGAAGTGAGATCACGTGAGGCCTTGGGATCCATGTTTTTCATATGCCCGGCTCCGTTTTTTTTTCAACAAATATTGTTTCTTACTTTCCCCAACAAATGTAAATATTCTTTCAAATCTAGTCTTTTAATTACTAATTTTCATATGCCCGCCTCCTGTTTATTTTTTCTACACATATTGTCGTTAACGTAAACGTTACGTTTCCCCAAAACGTAAAAAAATCCTTTGAATCCTATATTGTTTAATTAAAATTTTTAAATCTAACCTTTTAATTACCTTATAGTTAATAACCCAGCGTTTCTCGGAATCCACATTTTTTCATATGCCCACCTCTGTTTTTTTCCCTACAAATATCATCACTAACCTTCCCCAACAAATGTAAATCTGTTTTGAATCCTCTCTTGTTGGATTAAAACTTTCAGTTCTAGACTTTTTACTACCTTAAAGCAGTTTGGTTTGAATGAAAAAGCGAGAATTCTTATGCTTATAAATTAAAACAGATTAGCATGATATTTGTTTTGGAAAAGAAAAAATAAAACGAAATAAAAAACAGAAATGATAAACGATTTAATAGTACACCAAAGTGATAAATTAAACACCAGAAACACATATTTTCGTCTTTCCCGTATTTGAATAATAATGAAAAAAAAAAAAAAAAAAAGATAAAAAAAAAAAAAAATAAATATTACCCCAACAAAACGTAAATGTTGCGAAACACCGTACGACAAAAAAAGAAGGAAAAATGCAGGAAAACGATTTTTTCCGCCGATGTTTATAAATAAAAACTCCAAAACGCGGAATCTCCCTAAAAAAGAAAAAATAATAAAACTTTTTATATAAACCAGATGCAAGAACAACCGATGTGACAGATGGTTATAGGAGCTGTCGATAGATGGCAGCACGAGGGAATCAATCAATATTACGTTTTTAATTAATATCTTTTTAATACAATTTCGGAATTTAAATAGACGAAATGGATTCCTTGGATTATTTTCCATCTTTTGGTACTTACGGCTAGTTTCAGGATTCAGTGAGAAGATAGAAGGACATACATACATACATACGTCTGTTGACGTTCTAATTTTAATATGTAAGATTCTTCTTGATATAAACAAACAAAAAAAAAAGAAAAATTTGGGATTTTTTCAAAAAAGCCTTTATATCTTTTCGAATATACGTTTTATTTTTACGAAAATGTATGCAATATTCCTTACCGGAAACAAATGCTTTGATGAAAGTTATAAATCATAATCAGTTTTCTGTGAAACGGGATAAGCTGAAATTATTTTCTTTATGAATTTCTGGATGTTCCCCTAAATGCCCTCGTGACCGAATCTTCACTATAAAATATGCGTTTAGGCATATTCTTTAAGTGGTCGAAGTTCAAGGGCAGTCGTCTAGTCTTTCGAGAGAAATTCGAAAAAATGTCTAAATTCGGAAAGTGCCCGGATACTTTGTAGTGTATATGTATATGTATGGAGTGTATATACCCTATATGCCCAAAAGTATCCGGACACTTGCAGATTATTTTGGTTTTTCTGAATGAAGTTGAATGATTGCCTTTAAACTACGTTTATGAAGAATAGACAATCATATTTACATTGAAGATTCGGTCTGAGGGTAATTAGGGGATGATTCGATGAAGACAAAAGTTTTGGCCACCTCGCTATTCAGAATACGATAATAAGATGAAACTTTCAGAAATGGTAATGATTAATGTGCATAATATTTACAAGAATTTTGTATCTCAGCAAATATTTGGGAAATATTATAGGTTTTCTTAAAAAAAATCAAATTTCCCACTGCGTTTTTGCTTATAACATGCAGAGTTTTCTGTTAAGACATGAAACGACAGAAAAGATGAAAATATGTGAGAAGCATTATTTGATAAAACTTTGGAAAGAATTATTGACATATTAGGAATTAATGACTTAGTAAAAGTGTTTTTGGCATGCGCGAAACATAGCGTATTTTCTATTTACAACTTTAAAAGCCAGACATATAGGCAACTTATATAAAAAAAATTGTTCAATATCATTAGTATCCAGAAAGATATTATTTATATTAACGAGAGAATTCTTTGTCCTGCAAAAGCCAAAATATGAGGGGTTGCACAAACGCGAATTTTAAACCTACATTAAAAGTATATTGAAATGTATAGCGTTAGAATTTGCTATATACCCATGAACACTTATCAATTACGTGCATAACTTAAATGCCAGCTAATTAGGCAATATAAATAGCAAAAAATTTTATTACTTTAATTGTATTATTTTACATGATTATTAACAAGTTACATATTGCAATTTTACGGCCAAACGATATTTTTAAATATATTTATTTTATGGCAAAACGATTTTGCGTAATTAAGTTTCCTTTCTTAAAATATTTTAATAAGTCTACATATATATTTTTTTATTCGTTACGAATATTAGATGTGTTCATGGGTATTCAGCAAATTCTAACCGCTATAATACAATTCAATATAACTATTTGAAGATATAAGTTTAAAAAATATCAATTTGTGTCAAAACTCATCTTTTAGCTTCTCTTCGACAGGAGCTAAATTTGCTCATAATGCCGGGATATCTTTCATATAATGATATTGAACTGAATTTTTATAAGCGTGTCTATATATTCATTTTAAAGTAGTAAGAAAATTACACTATGTTTATTCTGCGCATGCGCAGTAAAACACTATTTACTAAAATTGCACTATAATCTGTAATATTCAAATACTTTTCAGTTTTACACAAATGTTCCTCTAACATATTTCATCTTTTCTTCAGTTTCATATAATATAACAGAAAACTCTGCATGATTATAAGCAAAAACAGGGGAAATTGATTTTTTAAGAACCTTTATATCTTCCCAAATTTGCTTGAGTTTATAAAAATTTTGTAAATATTATGCATATTAAACATACATTTCTGGAAGTTTCACTTTTGTATCGTATTCATGAAGTGGGGTGGGCCAAAAACGTTTTGTCTTCATCAGTTGTAGACGGTCCCTAATAGCTCTCAGGATCGAATCTTCAAAAATGTGAGTTATTGTCTATTCTTTACATGTCTAAAGTTTAAAGGCAGTCGGTTCAACCATTCCGGAGAAATTCTAAAAAATGTGAAAATCTGCAAGTGTCGGATACTTTTGGGCATATAGTGTATCTATATATCATGCAGTGTGTGTTTATATATATACAGGTGTCCCAAAAAATCGGTACAAGAGTTTATTTCCTTAAATATTGCATATAGATATATACTTTCGATTACAAAGTTTCTTTAAATAAGGTGGAAAATTGTATGAAAACACTTTCGATTCTCGGAAGGTTAGTAATGAAAAGTTTAAAAAATTAGTTTATACGATTCCCCATAGTGTAAAAGAGTCATTTAGTAAAATGTTCCTCTTACACTCATCTATAAGCACACTAAGTTTCATACTTCTACTTACGAAATTTCTAGATATATTTTTATTTGAAATTTAATGGGGCTAATCACAAATTTAAATTGAGATATTTTTTGTGAAAATGCAAATTTAATCAATACAAAAAACCCCTAAATGCAAATATTTGTCTAGTAGTGCATCATACAATCGTCATGACTTGAAAAAAAGCTGCTGATCAAGTATACTGTTCCTCAGGTTCATTGGTCGATATTTGCAAGTATTGTCCTTTGTAAAGGAGGGGATGGAAACTTGAGAAAGGGAAATTTATTGCAAGTCAGGGAAGCAAACTAATACTGAATAAGAATAATAAATTATTTGCTTTCAGTGGTGTGCGTAACATTAAGCTTTATCTAAAGGCAGTAGCGGCTCATCCATTAGGGTTGCAGAAACAAGTGAAATTATTTTTTAAACTTTTATTTTCGTTTTTCTTCTTATTTGCTTACTTTTTCCATTCTGAAATTTCGATGATCAACGAAAATAGGAAAGAATATAAACGAGAAAAGAGGACAAGGAATGGATTAACAAATAAGACAGACATAGGATGGGACGGCACTCCAAGTAGTTTTAGAAAATACCAAAATTCGCTCACTGCATATACCTGAGTGCTATGAAGTGCGAAAGAGAAAAGTAACCTTTTCTGTCTTTGAACTTATCCGGAGCTGAATTTTCGAAAATTCTTGTTTGGCGCTCGGACAACTTATGTTTTTTTTTCTCTCTCTCTTTTAAGGTTGCCTCGACGGAAACATGGCTGGTTAATAAGCTTTTCGTTTTCTTTTGTTAGAAGTTACTCATTGGTAATTTTTAAAAATACAATGAAGATAAATGCAAATTTGGGTTATTTAAAGGTAAAACTATTTTTTTAAAAAATGTATCTGAAATGTATTTTCTTGAAAACTACTAGTGCTAGTTTTTGAGCAGACTAAATGCCACTGCGTAAAGCAGGGCATAGTGGATAGTTGTCAAAGCTGCACATTTTGAACAAATTTTGTAAATACTTCAATTAATGTATTATTTCAATATTTTTTAAATTTATTGAGTTAATAAATCCATCAATATGTTCTGATTCGGCTCCTTTAATAATATATTGGATTATATATACTATTCCTAAATTGCATATCAAAAGATTGGATCAGACAGCAGTTGTAAAAGTGGTCTAAGTCAATAAATTTGCCTTCTAATATCTCTGTAAGTTTTGCAGATAGAAAAGCGTAACTTAGTATGATCATAGATAAGTGTAAGAGAAATACTTTACTGATTGATACTTTTACACTATGGGGACCATATAAAAATTTAATTTAAAAAAACATTTTGTTAACAACCTGCAAGAAAACCGAAAGGTTTTCATACAATTGTTAACCTTATTTAATGAAACTTTATCAACGAAATTATATGTCTAAGTGCAATATTTAAGGAATAAACGCTTATTCCACTTTTTTTGGGACACACAGTGTATAAAGTCTTTCCCATTTTATCTTGTGAACACGACAACTAAACTAATTTTTATTGGATTTTAAATGGCGAAAGATATGCAGTAGAGAGTGAAGATCTCGGCCGAGTTTGTGGAAGGGTTACCCTCCTCAATGGGTGGAGATGGTGTAGGTTGAAATTTTTATTTCCTGAAAACTCGCTTGCGATTGAAGATAGGAAGAAAATTCGAATTAGGCGAATTACCGCCTTTTCTGAACGAACAAGATTTTTACTGAAAGTTTTTTACTAGCTGGAATAGATTAGAAATTATAGGCTAAAAAGCGATTTTCAAATCCTGCCCCCCTTTCAGTTTAGACTGCCACTTAACCCATGCACGTGACAACTTGCTGTATAACTCTCATTAATTGTATTATAACCTGCCATCTTTCATCCTCATGGCTCAAACCTTTATGTTTGAGCCATGTTCTTTTCATTCTATCTTCGAAAAAAGAGAATCTACCTTCGTCTTCCGGCTTGCCAGCAAGAATTTTGTGTGTGTGTGTTCTACCATGAGATATTTTTAAACACAGGGTGCTTTTGCATGATGTGGCAAGAAAATGCAAAATACTTTTGTAATGTTTTTAATTTTTAAAAATGAAAACTAATGACATTTGATATTTTGAGATATATGCACACATATTGCGCTCCAGAGGCGGCACGGGGCCCGAGCAAACCGGGCAACCGCCCGTGGTGCATAAACCCAGGCTGGCGCCAAAGCAGGGGTGTGAAGAAAAAATCTTTTAATAGACTTGAGAAAAAGCATATATTTTTAAATTTTGTTGAATATATTATTTTAGTATCAATAAGACTATTATATGGCCTTAAATATAAATGAAATTAAAAAATTCTCACCATAATATTGTAATTAAGTCATACATGCAGGTAAAAGAAACATATTTCTAAGTAAAACCTTGTTTGACATTTAGGATAAAGACATTATAGAATTTTAAAAAATAGTTGGCTTGGTAAGGAGGCGCCATATTGTTGCCATTCCCGGTTGTTAAACTTACTTCGAACCGCTTCTGTTGCATGCGCAGGTTTTTGGCAAACGAGCGGCCGAGCTCCCTCAACGATCATGAGAAAAGTAGAAAACGATATTGAACGAGAAAGATTGATGATGGCGTATTCAGTCATAAAAATTATTCTTGTCAACTTTTAGAAAGTAATATGATAAACCTTCTGTAAATTGTTATAAATACTTAGGTGTGCTGTAAATGTTTTGTGGCATTGTCTTGTAAAATATATGAAACTTCCTAGTTCAATGGACTTTGTAGTAGTTAATCGGGTTGATGCTTCATTAAAAAAACATGGCGGACGAAATATAACAAAATATCTCTCGGCTTCAAATTTAGCCTGTTCGCCAAACATAAAGTCATATTTCTGTTTTTTGCCTCCTGATTTCGTTCGAAGCTGTAACAGATGTCTTCTTTGTCACAATTTCTATATATACAAATTCATGAATCTGACAACTATTAGATTAATGCATCTGTTTTACGGATATTACATAGTTTAACTAAATTCATCACATTTTAAATATACATTACCAGGAGTGGCGCCAGTGGGGTGTCCGGGGAAGCCAGGGCCTCCTGTCGAGAATGCTGTGCCCCCGTCGGGGAATATTTGTGCAGCCAGTTCAAGCAGTGGGCTGTTCAACTTGTAGAAAAGTAAAGATCGGCGAAAATTTGAGAAGGTCATCATTACACCCCTCCCCCCGTATCCCTCTGTCAGAGAGACCGTGCCCCCCGGTCGCATATAACCGACCTTTACTTCAATTCGGGCCAGAGAAAATAACCGAGTTCGCTGACTGGCTGCTTCCCTTAGCGTCTTCATGACGTCATGTTTATTTCGCCAAACTCGAAGCCTTGTAGGAAATAAGCAATACGTGAGCTTATAAATGTTAATTACTTTCTTTAGTTTGCATATTGAGAGATATTTTTTATTCTCAAAAGTACACTTTTTTTATTCATTATGTTGTACCCTTTTTAAAATACTTAACATAAAATATAACAATATTAATTTCTGAGATTTACATAATTTTGAACCTTTTTAAGAAATTCTAATAAACAAAAATAAGACATGTACACGTATATTTCTAATACGTTTCGAGAATAAATCAAATATTGGAATTATTGAAATAAATATTGCTGCTCTTATGATTTTCCTTCTTTCTTATTATACATTTTAATTCATAAGTATTTTGCCTTCTAGAGAGCGTATGACTTGTAAGTTTTGCAATTGGGTGGGAAGGCGTAACGTCAGTGAGCTAACCAATCAGCGAGCTCCGTTATTTTCTCTGGTCCGAATTGAAGTAAAGGTCGGTTATATGCCCCCCGGTCAGGCGGACTTTAACGCCGCTCCTGTCCATGGATATCTCTGATTGGATCTGCAATATCTAAAGAACTTCTGAACTCCTACCCCTCAAAAAAATTACAGGAGGTTGTTTCTGCGAAACGGCTGCTGGGATTGAGGGGCGTAGATTTACTTACTTTACTCAACTGTGACTTTATATGACTAAAGGAGCTCTATGTGTCTTTTAACTCTATAGTCTATAGTGACTATTAGTCTAGTGTGACTATGGGACTCTATCTATGTAAAATTCTTCGTGATTTTCACCAACTTCGCATCTGGGCTGTGACTAAACCGTAATTACAAATTCTAAACTTCTTTTTGCAATCCTCAATGCCTACTTTTCTCTGTTAAATGAAAGTAAAACTAACTCCCTATGTTATTTGGTTGTGGAGCTATAAGCGTTTAACTTTAGCACGGAATTCGACGTAATTCAGCAAATCTTGAGTAATATTTCGCGCAATCGATGAATGAATTGCCTTAGTTTGTTTGCGCGCGCATCGGTCGCAGTGACGTCATGAAAAGTTTTCGTGATTTTCACCAACTTTGTAGCTCGACTCTGACTAAATCGTAATTCAAAATTCCAAAATTCGTTTTGCAAGCTTCAATGTCAACCTTCCTCTTTTAAATGAAACTAAAATCAACTCTCTATGTTATTTGGTTGAGGAGCTATAAGCGTTTAACTTTAGCGCGAAAAGCGTAATAATTTTTTCTTTTCCCGACTCACCATTAGACCACTATGGAGAGACGTAAGTCTACGTCAAAACAATTAAAAGTATTCACTAAGAACACTGTGCAGATGAAATAACTATTTATTAGATGCTTGAGTATATGTATATGAAGTTAAAAGAACAGACAGTTGGCACACAGCGGGCACATAGCACAAAAGAAGTCACAAAGATCAGATAACAACAACAGAAGCGTTTCCAGAGCACAATATACAAAAGGGAAAAACGATTACGATTAAGGTTTTGATTATATTTCTAACACTTCCCCTAAATCAAAACATTACATACATTCTTAACATATTGATATCAATCACTTAGAAATAATACAAATAGCAGTAACTAGAAACAATTATGAATACAAAACACATTAATAATAAAAGAATATTTACTCACAGTAATTATTTTAACGCTAAAACAATGATATCACTACAAAAGAAAACAGAATGTACTAAGATTGAGCTTATCATTGAAATCATTATCTCAGTATGTTTATACGCAAAGTACAGGGAACAGTAATAAAAAGGATAATATTAATACCAACATAAATACACACTTAACCAAAATTATGCATTCCAATTAATTTTCTAAGCTTTAAAAATCTGTCTTTCACTAAAGGCTTAGTAAAAATATCAGCAGCTTGCATCTCACTGCTGCAATAAACAACATCAAGTTGTTTTGTTTGATATTGTTCACGAATAAACTTGTACCTGATGTCTATATGTTTAGCTCTGCTATGGAACTCTGGGTTTTTGACTAATCTGATGGAACTTTGATTATCCATTTGCAAGACTGGTATCGTGGATACACACCTCAATTCTGATAAAAGATTGCCTAACCAGATAGCTTCTTTTGCAGCTTGACTAGCTGCAATAAACTCAGCCTTGGTAGTCGAAAGAGCAATGCAACTTTGTCTTTGGCTCCTCCATGAAACAGCACCACCATAAGACATGAATATCATCCCTGAAGTGGATCTCCTTGAGAGTGGTGAATCAGAGTCGGTGAAACACTGGAGAGTATTATCTTCATTACATTGGAACAGAATCCCACATTTTTCTGTTCCTTTGAGGTAATGCATGATTCTTTTGATCATGCTCCAGTGCACTTGTTGTGGCTTGTCTAACACTTGAGATAACACACCAGCTGCATACGATATGTCAGGCCTTGAGACAATAGCTAAGAACATCAAGCTCCCAATGTCTTCTCGATAAGGCACAGTAGCTGGAAGAAATTCTGAATGATCAGTGGTAATAGTACCCTTCTCCACAGGAGTACTTACTGAATTAAACTTAGATATTTCGAAATGTTTCAATATCTTTCTACAGTAGCCCTCCTGGTGAACAAATATGTCTCCATCCTCAAGAAATTCAATTTGCATACCTAGAAAGTAGTTGGCCACAGCAATCACCACACTGAACTCACTTTCTAGTTTCTCTAGAAACTGTTTTACAGCCTGCTCATCTACAGATGCAATGATTCCATCATCAACATACACAATGAGATAAATGGATTTTTCATCATTTAAAAACAAGCCTGGATCTGAGTTGGATTGCTTCAAACCACATTTCATAGCAAAACTTTTGAAGCGTTCATTCTACACTCTCGGGGCTTGTTTGAGTCCATAAATGCTTTTCAGCAATTTGCAAACTTGTCCAGTCCCATCTTCAAAACCCTGAGGCTGATGCATATAAATATCCTCCTGGAGATCTCCATAGAGAAATGCAGTTTTGACATCAAACTGAACTAGTTTCAGTTTTTTATATGCAGCAACACTGAGCACTGTTCTGATGGTATCCCATCGCACAACAGGGCTGAAGGTTTCATTAAAATCCACTCCAACTTTTTGACTGTAGCATTTGGCAACAAGGCGTGTTTTAAAGCGCTGAACAGTTCCATCAGCATTCTTCTTAATTTTGTAAACCCACCGACTTCCAATTGCTTTTCGATCTTGTGGTAGATTCACAAGCTTCCAGGTATTGTTGGCCTCCAAGGAATCCATCTCTTCTTTCATAGCAGCAAGCCATTCACTGCTTTCTTTAGAAGCAATAGCCTCTTTGTATGTATCAGGTTCTGCATGTTCAGCCAGCAGAACACAATTGTCATACCTTGCTGGCTTCTTTAGCATCGACCTGTCCCGCAAGTTTCTTTCTTGCTCATCAGAGGATTCCTTAGAATCTATAGCATCACAAGAAGCTTCCCCTATTTCCTGGCATACATCTGAATCTGGCACATCAGATGATGTGATCAGTTCTATCTCTGACCCATGGTCAACGTCAACTGAGGGTTCATTGACCACACTGCAAGATTTACCATTCTGAGCTATCACAGAGTAAGATGCTTCATTTTCGAAAATAACATCTCTACTCAGAATAATCTTGTTGTGCTCCTTCAACCAGACTCTATAGCCATCCTTTTCTCCGCAGTAGCCAACAAAAAACCCTGCAACACTCTTTGGATCCAATTTTTGCCTACGCTGTTTAGGAACATGGACAAAGCACTTGGTTCCAAAAACCTTCAGATAGCGAACATTAAAGGAGCTGGCTGCATATTCAATAGGTGCTTTTTCCTTCTCTCTGGTTGGGCCAGTTCTGTTTAAAACATAAACTGCAGTATTTACTGCCTCTGCCCACAATTTTAGAGGAAGACCCTTGTGATGGAGAATAGATCTAGCCGCTTCCACGATAGTTCTGTTCTCCCTCTCTGCAGCTCCATTTTGTTCAGGAGTTTAAGGCATAGAGTACCTTATATTTATTCCACAGGATTGTAGTATTCGACACACTTGCGAATTCTTAAACTCACCTCCCCATCACTAAGGAACTCTTTAATTGTGTGGCCTGCTGTTTTTGCTTCACTTAAGAAAACCTTGAGGCAATTTGACACTTTAGACTTGGACTCCATGAAGAAGACTGCGAAATCTCGAGAAATCGTCTTTGAAACACACAAAGTACCGAGATCCACCTATTGATTTCTCTTGCATAGGACCACATACATCTGTATGTATAAGAACTCCAATCACTATTGGACGACTAGGTCTTTCATGAAATCTCTCACGCTGCTGTTTCCCATACAAGCAGCCCTCACAAGACACCTCGCTTTCACAGACCTCAATTCCCCTTTGACCAAGGAACTCTTTAACATAGGTTTTGTTCTGGTGACATAGTCTTTCATGCCACAGTTGAAGGGATTGATCAGCAGAAGCAACACATACTACGGCAGGCACTTCGGAACATATAACACGCATTTTCGAAGCATAGAGGCCATTTACTGTCCTAATGCCTCTTAAGCGTACATGCCCATCCCTTGTAAAGGAACATTCATTTCCTTCAGCTCGAAAAACAAAACCTTTTGCAAGTGTCTGACTGACAGAAAACAAATTTCTGCTTACATCAGGCACATACCATACTTCTGAGAGATGGTTGCTGATTCATTTCCCGTTGACTTTCATGTCAACGTTTACGGTCCCTTGACCATACGTCATAATTGCATTGTTGTTCCCCACATACACTGGTTTCGGTGAGGGAAATTCTTTGAAGTCCAGGAAATACTTCCGGTAGCTTGTCATATGGGCAGATGCCCCACTGTCTGCTATCCATTGTTCTTTTTCTGTGACACCTTCCACAATGCAGACGAAAGCATCACCAGAAGTCTTCTGTTTCCTGTCCTTCTTCCAGCAGTTTTTTGCAATGTGGCCTGGTTTTCTACACACATAGCATTTTCTTTCCACCTTTTTTGCAGCCTTTTTCTTTGTAGCAGCTAATGCTGTGCTGTCAGCTTGGATGGTAGACGTATCTCTATCAGGCGTAGTCTTTCCGTCAGCTTATTGACTGACCGCTCCTCAATAGTGTTTGACTCTCAGACGCTCTTGAACTCAAAGAATTCCGATGGCACTGTCGACATAATTCTGCTCATCAGCAAGAGTTCCGGAAGTGTTGTCTTGGCCACTCTTTTCAACTCATCATTTAGTTCGCTAAAATTCTTTTGTAGCTTAGCGATGTGAGTGACAACATCATCATCGCCATCTTTTTCACTCCGGAAAAACTGCTCCATGAGCCGATCGAGCCGTTGCCCAGAGCTCTGCTCATACACAGACAGCAGCTTCTCCCAAATACTTTTGGAACTGTCACATGTTACTGTAAGTTCTACATTGGCATCGTCCATACTGTCAACAAGGACAAGTTGTGCCAGTGAGTCATCGTTCATGAAGGATTTCCTGCTTTTTTCGTAAAGCACAGCCATCTCCGGAGTCGCATCCTCGGCAAGAACATGACATACCCGATCACCCGATATAAGTTCATGGACGTCATGGTGACGGAGTAACAGTTCCACATGTCGCTTCCATTTGCTCCAGTTGGAGGCTTTCACTAGCTTATCTACATGAGCTCTAAATTCCATTCTTAACTCCTTCAGTCCTCGTCACGCAACACCACGTGTTTCCACTAAGCCTAACGAGTCAGGTAAAGTCAATCTGCGTGGCTGGGCCGATAACCAAGTAAAAGTATTCACTAAGAACACTGTGCAGATGAAATAACTATTTATTAGATGCTTGAGTATATGTATATGAAGTTAAAAGAACAGACAGTTGGCATACAGCCGGCACATAGCACAAAAGAAGTCACAAAGATAAGATAACAACAACAGAAGCGTTGCCAGAGCACAATATACAAAAAGGAAAAACGATTACGATTAAGGTTTTGATTATATTTCTAACAAAAACATAATATTACTACGCGCTTTGTGTGCATAATACGGTTTTACTAATCAAATAAATTCAATATTTTAAAGAGTAGTCTGCTGACATTACGCTGATCTGACGCTGGTAGTATCTCAAATGTTTCGATGAAGCAATGCCAAAGAAGAATGGAAATGAAGTTACTCGTTTACAACTCCTATTTGCGACCCATTCTAACTTATGCCTGTCCGATCTGGGGTTATGCCGCTAAAACCAACATTAAAATAATTGACGTTCAATATCACTCAGTAATTCGGTCAATCTGCAATGCAAAATGGTATATCTCCAACACCGAAATGCGTAAAGCAATTAACTATCCCTCTCTAAAGGAATTCATTGTCAAAATTGCAACAAAATTCTTTAATGCTCTCGACACGCACGAAAATGCAGCAATTCAACTTATTCCTAATTATATTCCCGATCCCAAAATAAAAAGACCGAGAAATATTCTCCTGTAATAGTAATGCACCTTGTCCCCCTCCACGCAGCTTGTTTACATTACTCACTTTCCGACTTTTTTCTCCCACGGCCCTCTCCTCAGATATTAACCATACACAGTTAAGCTCTCACAGTTTCTCTCCTCCACTCCGTCTCAAGATCTTCTCTTCTGGCCACCGCTAGACTCCTGACTTTCTCAGAACTGTTCCCAGATCTCAGAGCTACTGTGCGAAGGACGTAGCTTCTATGAAGCTCTAATGTACGCACCCCCTCCCTGTCTCTCCTCACTGCCGAAATGAATCCTATTCTGCTCATTGTCAGATACTTCACGCCATGTTGGACTCAGTACTCTTCAAGAATAGAGGTAGCCCCTTTTTGAGGGGCGAGTACTCCGGAACTTGTCAAGAACTAAGAACTGTTATAAGAAGATAATAGCAAATTGGTGTAACATAGTTAAGTGCGGGAAACAACTTTATCTTTCGAGTTCTTCTAAAAGAGCACTCCTGGTAAACACTCAATAACTTGATGTAGACTATTCTTAAATGTTGTTTGCAAAAAATTGATTTGATTTTTATCCTTTCAAAATGAAGAAAAACGGCATATTTATCTTTTCTCTACAAAACAACTAATTTGTAGATCTAATTTATAAAACTTCAATTAAATTCCCATGTGATAGAAATAATGCTTTTTTGCACAGAACTCATATTTAATAAAGTAAGTGGTAAAAAATATAAACATTGCACTTTTTACTTTTGTTGATACTATTTGTTCTACATTCAGAGAAAATCCTTGGAAATAAATCTGAATTTATATTGATTAATATCGACAGAATAATTAAAGATTGATGAGGCAAAATTATTAATTTAATGTATCTCACTTTAATTCCCGCCGCTAATCGCGTGCATGTCGCGACCTCTTCCGGTAAGCAAAAGGGATAGAGATGCATTTTTATTATAATAGGATGTGCGATTACTTTTCGGTTAATTAAAATTTCTGAAAAAAAATAATAAATAGATATTTTATCGAAAATTAAGCTTTTCTTTTTTCAGCATACGTTGTTGTTAACATAACTTATTAAAAATATACAAATATGACTGGAATGTGGTGTGAACGGGCCTCTTCTTCGACGAATGTTGTCGGGAAACAAAGTTTATTTCAGAAAAATAGATGTTGGAAGTTGGTTCAACAAGCGACGTTGCATGCGCACATTTTTATTCTATAAAAAGATATTTGGTTTTTTAACAGCATCCAGAGAACCTGCTCTTCTGGGATCAGCACCTCTCAGGATGGTCAGGTCGTAACATTTCCTAATGATTAAATTACAGAAAGTTCAGAACTATTAGTAATTAAACATACAACAGGGATACTATACACAGTTGCCACGATGCAGTTATCATGACGATGCCAAAAGTTTATTAAAAAAACAGTAGAATTATTTAACGTAGTCTAAAAGTCAAAAATGAAAATTCCTAAGGCCAATATGGCAACCGTGTTTCTATTTTAAAAGGTGGGAATGAAAGTGGTGTTACTGACAGTAGCGGTTAGGATCGCTGCGATCCCTTATCAAACTCTGGAGGGGGACAACTTCAAAGAAACTGTTTCTGGTCGCCTGATTTAGCTGCATGTTTTCTTTTGATACAATCATAAGCCAGATTCTTTTCTATGGCGAAATACCATCGTAAAAGAACCCAGCCGTATTCTAAAGACTACAAGATTTAGTTTGTTCCTTCCTGAATTCACCATCACGCAAAATTTATAAATATTCTTAATCCTTTTAGAGAAATTGGTAACACACACACACATATATATACACTATATGCCCAAAAGTATCCGGACACTTGCAGATTTTCACATTTTTTAGAATTTCTCCGGAATGGTTTAACCGACTGCTTTTAAACTTCGGACATATAGAGAATAGACAATAACTCACATTGTACATTGAAGATTCGGTCCTGAGGGCAATTAGGAGGCCGTCTACAAACTGATGAAGACGGAAACGTTTTTGGCCCACCCCGCTTCATAGAATACTGATAACAAGATGAAACTTTCAGAAATGGTAATGTTTAATGTGCATAATATTTACAGGAATTTTTGTAAACTCAGCGCAAATATTTGGGAAGATATAAAGGTTTTCTTAAAAAATCTCAAATTTTCCTACCTGTTTTTTGCTTATAACATGCAGAGTTTTCTGTTATATTATACGAAACTTACAGAAAAGATGACAATATGTTAGAGAAGCATTTTGTAAAAATTTAGGAAAGAAATTTTGAATATTACAGGAATTATGAACATTGTTAGTAAATAATGTTTTACTGCGCATGCGCGAAACATAGTGTAATTTTTCTTTCACAGCTTTAAAGCCAGATATATAGGGCAATTTATATAAAAAAAATCAGTTCAATATCATTAGTATTCAGAAAGATATCGGCATTACAACGAGTAGAATTTTAGCTCCTGTCGAAGAGAAGCTAAAAGATGAGGGGTTGTACACAAATTGATATTTTTTAAACTTATATCTTTAAATAGTTATATTGAATTGTATAGCGGTTAGAATTTGATGAATACCCATGAACACATCTAATATTCGTAACGAATAAAAAAATATATATGTAGAATTATTAAAATATTTTAAGAAAAGAAATTAATTAGATAAAAAATCGTTTCGCCATAAAATAAATATATTTAAAAATATCGTTTGGCCGTAAAATTGTAATATGCAACTTGTTAATAATCATGTAAATAATATAATTAAAGTAATAAAATGTTTGTTATTTATAGTGCCTAATTAGCTGGAATTTAAGTTATGCACGTAATTCATAAGTGTTCATGGGTATGCAGCAAATTCTAACCGCTATACAATTCAATATAACTGTTTAAAAATGTAAGTTTAAAAAATATCAATTTGTGTACAACCCCTCATCTTTTAGCTTCTCTTCGACAGGAGCTAAAATTCTGCTCGTTGTAATGCCGATATCTTTCTGAATACTAATGATATTGAACTGAATTTTTTTATATAAGTTGCCCTATATATCTGGCTTTAAAGTTGTGAAAGAAAAATTACACTATGTTTCGCGCATGCGCAATAAAACAGTTTTTACTAAAATTGCTCATAATTCCTGTAATATTCAACAATTCTTTTCCAAAGTTTTACACAAATGCTTCTCTAACACATTGTCATCTTTTCTGTAAGTTTCGTATAATATAACAGAAAACTCTGCATGTTATAAGCAAAAAACAGGTGGGAAAATTTGAGATTTTTTAAGAAAACCTTTATATCTTCCCAAATATTTGCGCTGAGCTTACAAAAATTCTTGTACATATTATGCACATTAAACATTACCATTTCTGAAAGTTTCATCTTGTTATCAGTATTCTGTGAACCGGGGTGGGCCAAAAACGTTTTTGTCTTCATCAGTTTGTAGACGGCCCCCTAATTGCCTTCACGACCGAATCTTCAATGTACAATGTGAGTTATTGTCTATTCTTTACATGTCCGAAGTTTAAAGGCAGTCGGTTAAACCATTCTGGAGAAATTCTAAAAAAATGTGAAAATCTGCAAGTGTCCGGATACTTTTGGGCATATAGTGTATATATATATAAGGGTGCGCAAGTGCCATCTAGAGGCAGCAGATAGCATTAAAAATAATACAGCACTGGACAAAAGGTCAATATCTTTCTGAATATTAACGGTATTGAACTGGAATTTTTATGTAAGTTGCGCTATATATATGACTCCGAAGATGTGCTGCGATTTTACGTCCGATAATTACTTACGGATGCCCCATCTGGGGGGCAGCAGCCAAATCATATATCAGAATGCTTGAAATTCTCGAAAATAATATAATCCGTCTAATATGTAATGCTGGAAGGTATATGCGAAATGCAGATATAAGAAATGCAATTAAGCTAATCTCTTTAAAGGAATTTATCAAAAAAGTCTCAACAAAATTCTATCATAATCTTGATAAAATTGATAATGAATCCATTCAGCAACTTGAAAATTACTCCCCCGATCCGAAAAGTAAAAGACGCCGGAAGATTCTATTATAATCGTAATTATAACTGATAACAATTAGAATTAGCTACCTTACTACCTGTTTCTGACCCTTGCCCCCCGCCACATTCTTCCAAAAAATTTCAAAATCCTGAACAGCAGTTCCAAACAGCATGCCACTTCCCTATCAGAGCAGTTAACGAAAAATTATCACATCCAAAGATATGAGTTCTCAACAGCAGCAGCTACTCTTTACAGGCACCAGTTCTTGCAGTACCCTAGCAACAACCCCACAAGATCCAGATGAACTTCCACCCACACAACCTTTGCCTCCAACAACAGCAGCAAATCATCTAATTCCCAGAACTGAAATTATACAGCATCACCAACTTACCATTACCAGGGATTAGGCACCAAAAATTACTTGCTTCATTAAAAGAAAAATTACGCTACCTGTCGCGCATGCGCAGTAAAAAATTATTAACTACAAATGCTATTATCCCTTTTACAACTCAACGTATTTACATGAAATTTTGACGCAATGTTCTTCTTGTGTATTATCACGCACTGTATAAGTTTCATACAATTCCAAGGAGAAACTCTGCAAGTTATAAGAAAAAACATGCGCAAAAATTTGGGATTTTTTAAAGAAACCTTTATATCTTCCCTAAAAATCCTGCTATTTTTACGAAAATGCATGTAAATTTTGCGCACATTACAAAAAAGTATTGAAAAAAGTTGCAAACCATTATCAGCTTTTTGTGAAGCGGGGTGAGCCAAAATCCTTCTTCCAGTTTATCAATTTTTGGACAGTCCCTTGAATGCCTTCGTGACCGAATCTTTGATGTAAATTGTGAGATAAAACCTAAAATTAGGTCGAAGTTCGAGGAAAATTCATGTCTCCTTTCGAGTGATATTCGGAAAAATATGAAATTTGCTCCTGCGTGCTTCACCCAGCCTTAAAGTTTGGTCAGGTACAAGCGAGTGCATTCAGCTGCTTCACAGAAAGCTGATAATGCACATTTTTCACAGACTTTCAAAAAATACAAACTGTTGGCTTTCTTCTGGATGGAGCATAGGTAGCTACAACGGCTAATATTGTAGGCGTTCGTCAAGCAACAGTATCGAAAGCAGTCTCTGCTTACCTTTTTCATGGAAAAGCAATCTCAGCCAAGAATAATTGTAGGTGAAAGTCAAAGTTTAGGGAAAGAGATCGTCGAATGCTCAAGGGGATTGTATGCTCCAATCAGAAAACAAGACTCAAAGTGGCCGTAGAACTCAATCAGCATGTGCATATTCACGTTTCAACAAAACCGGTTAGAAGATTACATGGTTAGTTATAACAAATATGTGGCAAAGTAGAAATTTTGAAACCATTTCTAAGGTTCAGGTAAAACGTCATCACAAGTGGTGCAATAAAACGTGGTCGAACGACTTCATTTTTCGACATTGCTTTTACTAAATTTTATAGCAAAAGTTTCAAAGGAACAATTGAATGTTGAATTACGGACTAGGAGTTTACACGATATATCCATAAAAATTAAATTTAATATTCTATTTAATAGATTTTGAATGCGAGAACATCTATTTCAATATGTCTTGATTTTTAAATAAGTTCCGAATAAAAGACATACACAACTTCTTAAAAGTTGATTACTATTTCAAAAACTCGTATATCTCTACTAATAATAAAAGAGTAAGTTTGTCTGTGTGTCTGATGGCGATCTACAGAACAGGCCGTTAAACCTAGAGCTACCAAATTCGGTACAGGTATACTTTGGAGGGTGGGAGTGTGCACCTCGGAGCTATTTTTTCAAATTTGAATTGTTTCAAATTGTTTAAATTTTCGTTGTGACATCAAGTAACCTTCATGCCAAATTCGAAATCGAACCCCGCGTTTGATTATGATTGTGTAATAAGCAAATTTAGAGACAGAGGAAATACCGAGCTGTCAATTTGATACAGACCTCGTCTCGCTCTGTGAATTATGTTCAAAGGAAGTCTAACTTTAAATTATTGGGTTCTCGTGGTGTAGAATTTGATTAAAGAGTGTTCTTGAGATTTGTTTCATGAAGTCATCGATCCTTTCACGGGATGATCTTGGCGAATCACGTCGTTTCTTATGTTTATCTGGTTGCGTTTTTCATAATGCAGATAAGTTTGTTTGGAAGAATTTGGATTTTTATTTCTATTAGACTTTGCCACAGTGTAGCAAATGTTAGGATTCTGGTCTTATTAACTCGTTTGCGAACAAATACTTTATTTTTGAAGGCAAGAGGCTTATTCTTTTAATAATTTGATCCTATGTAGAGGTGTCAACCTTAAGTTTAATAATAAGGTGAACTTTACTCCATAACTTCTCGGTGCTGCCTTTAATGTGATTCCTGAACGTTAATTACTTGTATAAGGAGCAACAGCAGATATTTCATGTCTCTGAACCCTTTTGAGATTTTCATCAAAGAAAGAGATTGGTTTAAAGTCTTTACTTCGATAGCGTTTCCAACGCATTATAGCGTGTGTTTTACCTGTCTTGATGAATAAAGTTGCAACTTGTGGATTGTAAAATGGCTTTGTCTAAATATTCTTAGATTACGAATGTCAGAAATGGGAAATGAGAATAAAACATTTCTTCAAATTTGCAACTATTTTCCAATTTTTTTTCTTTGCAGCCTATTTTCATTTACAAAAAGAAAAGAAAAAAAAAATAATCCTTTTAATTTATTTCAACAAAAGTTTTCAAGCTTGAAATTATTTTTTGAAACCCAAATTGGCAAACACATAATGTGAAATATCATTCCTGTAGAATTCGAGCTAATATCATTGCTGTTGTTCATATAAAATTCGACTATTCGGAAGGTTAAAATATAAAAAGCCTTACACGGTCAGATGGAAATGTCACCCATAAAGCTCTTTCCTGTTGTTCAGTACATCCGTTAAAACCGTGAGATAATTTCGACACTATCCAGTAAATGCATTTTATGGATTTATTCTTTTTTAATATTGTAATGAATTTTACTTTCTTTCCTTATGGATCAAATTTTTTGTAAAATCTGTAAATAATGGAATTAAGAAATATATCCGAAAAATTAAGATATTTCGGTTGTGTGCATTTTTTTCTTTGGATAAGAAGGTTTTAATTAAGCTAATATGCAGCTGGACTTAAAATGTCCCTCGCAATTTTAATGCTGAAATCAAATGCATAATTCTCGAGAGGAAATGAAACTGGTAGCAAGCAGCGTGCATTTAGATGTTACAAAATCAGATTCTTAGTAATGAGAAGAGATTTTTTAAAGCTAATATCGATACTACGAAGAAAAAAAATTGCATTTTATTTTGTATCATTGAAGCGAGCTCGTCAAAACGTTCAAGACCTTTACCACAGAAATGCTAAAATTATTTGCTCTTTTGTTACCACTATGCTTGGTGTATTTCCAAGCATTTATTTAAAGTATTTAAAATTTGATAGAGCAAAGACAATGAATAATTAATTCTAAATAGAAAATATACTATTGTAAAAGCTTGTAAGATATTTTCATAACAATAAATTTATTTACATACATTGAGATAAATATAAACCGGAACAAAACAAGTTTCGTATTTATTTGTCGTATGAATATAATACAATAAGGCACCAAGATATTTTGTTTACAAAGAGCAAGTTACTCTCTGATTGCTAATGGTGTTTGTTTAGTATGTGTTATTCCCCCCCCCCTTCACAAAGCAAACACATTCAGGTTTTCGAAGTTTAAAGTCCTTTATAAATCAAGAGGCAATTTAATAAAAGTTTTTATTATCATTGCAGCTGTTCGTAACAGTTAATTTATTATGATTGTTAATATAAAAAGATTTAGTCTTCAGACGTTTCTGAATTAAATATTAAATATAGAAAATATATAGCAGAGAAGAAACTACTGACATAATAAGACAATATAATTAAATGAGGCTCATTAACGAAAAAAGTTCATTTCCTTGTCAACAGGGACAGGCATGCATTGGTATCTCATTTATTTCTCCAGTTGACTGGCAAAACGGTCTGTCATTAAGTTGATTAATTTGTACAAGGTGACATTCGATGGAAATTATTGAATTTTCTCAAAATCGCCAAAAAAATCAAGGTTAGAATTTTAATAGGCTGTAGCCATTTAAGTTTTTAAATTTTCAGGTTCACATGAACACGAAACAGACAGACTTCCCGTTGACGGATTTTGCCCAAATTTTGATAGAAACTTACAAATTATGTGTAAACACCCATTTTCATTTCTGTAACTCTAACGGTTTTTGAGTTATATTATTCACAGACAGACAAACAAAATTCAAAATTCGGTAGTATTCTGTCTGCGCATGTTTGTTTTTCTAGAGGCGTCTGGGTATTGAAATGATGAAGACCCAGGATGAACAGAAATATCCTGAATGCCTGACGATTCTTCTGATGAATAAATGCAATCGCCAGCGATCTCCGAAATAATATAGCCTTAGTCTGTGTGTGTATTTCTTTCTTTTTTTTTGTTCTCTGACTCGTAATAATGTCTTTTCTTCACGGTTTGCAAGATTCAAATCTATTTCCATAAAGACATTCCATCCGCTCTGGTTCTCTTTGACTCAATACAAATGTTCTGTACTGATTTTTACAATTTCTAAAGTTTTAACGTCAGTTGTATCAAATAAATTATTTAAATCTGATGCAAACTTACTTTCTTGTTCTCCCAGCGTTTCTGTCCTCCATTTTTTAATATTGCGCCGATAAGATACATCTTCATAACTTTTTCTACACAATGATGTGTCGCTATTTTAGGAAAGCTTGCCCTCTCCCAAAAATATCAGGTATTCGCTCAGTACTGTAATGGCACTTTCACTAATGACAGTTTAAACTCATGTAAACTATAAAATAACACCGATAGTATTTGGCGGTCGGATGGAAGTTTGACCGATAGTATTGAATGGTTTCCCACTTCTACCTCGATGCTGCACGTGACCCCAACCTCTGAATTAAACAAATGGGGTCTCTAATTGTTTTTCTGGAATAAAAGGGAAAAAGTGGAGAGTGAGAATTTAAATTATAGCATTAAAAAAGATCCACCCTAATAAAAAACTTCATAAAAGGTTTCTGACTGTAGACTAATATACTATATGATCAAAAGTATTCGCAAATTCAGAATAATATATTTTTTCGAATTTTTCTAGAAAGGCTGAACGAGCTGTCCTTAAGGCTTGTTTCGTAGAATTTTAAAATGCCTTTTCCCAAGAGATGGCGCTGAAGTTTACTAGGCTGTGACGTCATCTTTTTCATCAAATTTTCAGCCTTTTTGCCAAGAAGGAAATAAATGGTTCTTTCTGGCACCTGAAAATAACTCAAGGGTTCCCTACCCTCATAAAAAAACCGCAAGGACAGTTCTTTCACATTACAAAAAGAGTTTCATATTACAAAAAGAGGAGAACCTCTCCGCCTTAGGGTACGGCAAGAGGGTCGGGCTCTGGTTTAAGAGCAGGTCAGTCAAATTCTCGTTCTGTCAAAAAATTGTTTGAGAAATTTTTCTGCAGCTAGTTTTTCAGTCCATCATAATGTTTCGATAACAGTATTTTATGCTTCTAGAATGAGAATGTACTGAATTAAAATTTAAATCAATAATATTAGCCTTCCTTGTTTAGAATTTCGAGTTGTTTAAAAGCAATAACAAGCAATCTATAACCAAAAAAAATCAAATTCGCTTTTCTGCAATCAAACCACTAAAACGCTTAATAATTGGCTAAAAACCAAAATAACACTCACTTGGGAGGAGGGGGGGAATTAACAAAAATATATAATTGCATTCCGCACACCTCTGAAATTATTGAAGAGCTTCTCTTGAATTAATTCTCATGCCAATGCTCCACACCTCTTAACACAACCCAAATTTCTTCTATCTTTACGATAATATTTGTAAGATACACTTATATGATCAAAAGTATCCAGACACTTTCGGATTTTTACACTTTTTAGAGCTTCTCAGGAAAGACTAGACCAACTGCCCTTAAACTTCGTCCATGTAAAAAAATAGACTCTAATTCATATTTTACTGTGAAAATTCGGTCACGAGGGCATTTAAGGTATTCGACTGTGTTCGGAGACATTTTTTTGAAAAATAACTTATATATATTTTTTAATGTTATTTTTCAACTGCATATGTTTTAAAACTATGAAAATATTGTAAAATTAGGCTTTCAAAATAAGAAGACTGATAATGGTTTACAAATTTCTTCAATGGTTTAATTTGCTGTGCACATTGCTTACATGGATTTTTGTAAAAACAGCAAGTTTATTCTGTTAAGGTATCCGCATACGTTCGAAAACCCATTTTTGACCGAAAATCATAATTTTTTTTAATGTCTTATCTGAAAGCCTATTGTTTTTAGTTTTCAAAACAGTTTTATTTTACATCTATGATGATCAGAAGTGAAATTAGAGACATTTTAGTAGAACTTGACAGTTGAAAATGGAGTGGTAAATAATACGAGAAAGAAGCATTTTTCATTGTTTTTACTTAAGATATTTAAATTTTATTGTTTATTTTTGTTTTATACTATTTTACATATACCAGGTATTATTTTGAAAGATTTTCAGTGTGAATTTCTTTGTTTTCTATGACATTGTTGCAAATTTAGATGATTTTGAATCATTGCAGTATCTTGATTCTCCGCTAATGATGTAATTTTTTATAATAAACGTAGGAAAAGTACATAAATTGTACTTATGATCAATATCAATCACTAAAAGTATCTTTCTATCAACTAATAGGCATTATAAAGTTATTTGACTGAAAAACAATATTCAAATCTATCGAGGGCGGCTGAATGATAGAAAAAGATAATGACACATAAGGCTCAAGAAAACAACTAAAAAAACATTTCCAATCAGAAAATTTTTAAAAATGTGCTAAGCTGGCAAAAACTAAGGACTAGCCTACAAAACTAGAGAGTATAGAAGAAAAATTCTTTTTTCTTCTCATTGTAAATTAAAAACAGAAACTTTAAACTCATTTTTCTCGAAATGTGATTTTTTGCAAAATTTTCATTTTTCAAACACGATAGCTAAAATTGAACTTAAAATATCCGTCTCAAATTTGGCATACATATTATTTATTATATTGTCTAGGTAATGAACCAAAATATAAGTGAAATAAAACTCCATTAAAAAGTTATGTATCTTTTAAGGTTTGAAAAAAGGTCAAAATTCTTTAAAAATTCATGATTTCACACTAAAACTCTTATAATTTACATGTTTTTAGATACATTGCAAAACTTTTGCTTCAGGACCTAGCCAATAGTTGAAGGATTATATACGCTAAGGGATTTATCATTCTGATCATTTCTTTTTGAATGAGGGTGTTTGAAAAAAGTTCAAATTTAGTGCAAAAAAATCTAAGTTTTTTCAAATTTTAAAAAATATATTTAATTCATTTAACTTTTTTCTATGATTTATTAAGTTTTAACATAAATGTCATATAAAAATACAAAAATATTTCTTCAAATATCATTATTTAAAAAAAGGCCTCCGAACGTAGTCGGATACCTTAAACAAACTTGCTAACTAATGGATTTTCTTTAAAAATCCCATATTTTTTCGCATTTTTTTGCTTATAATATACAAATTTTTCCACGAAATAATACGAAACTTATATAATTTATAGAATACTTGACAATGTGTTAGAGAATTATTCCATTAAAATTTGAAGTTCACGCTAATATAGTATCACAATTTTCTTCTGTAATATTTTGCGAAAGCACTTACATTACTACATGAACATTTTGGAGTAACTTCCATATTGCAAAGTTTCATCCAATTATGTATATTAAATCATAATAATTATAATATTAATCAATGCGATGAACGTAAAATCAAAAGTTATCATACTCTAATAGGTTTTCCTCATTTTAAAAAAGATTATTTTGACTATAGAGAATATATTTTTTTAACTTCAACCCTAAATAATTTAGACGTTGGAGAGGTGGAGGAAAGTTTCACGTCTATAAGGCGCGTGGCTAGTTGTGACGTATGACGCTTATCTATTGGTTTTGCAATAAAGAACCTTTTAGGTGTGCACTTATTTGGCATACGAATAATATGATCTGCCCATCCTATCCTGTGTAATTTTATAAATTTAATAACATAAGTATAGATCAAACACTTACACAGCTTATGGTTATATATTCTTAGCCACACATCATCCAACTCTATTACATCAAAATACTTTTTAAATTTTTTCTTTCGAAAGTTGCTAAAAGTGTTATTTATTTAATTATTTTTTTTCTCCGGGTCATAGCTTAAGTATCTAAAACATAAGGTTCCCGCCAGTATAAATACAGAAAAAATTTTTAAAAGAAAGATCAGAAAAAAGGCGAAAATATAAACAATATATTTTTCCACTAATTTTTTTAGACAGATTCATCTATATTTGCAAAACTGGAGTGATATTTCATACGATTTTTTTTTTTTTCATCATCACTTTCCCGGCTCAAGGTTGCGATGGAGGACGAAGAGGAAGCGGCGAAACGTGCTCGTCTGTCTGCAGACAACGACAGCGCTATGGGAGACTTTGACCCACGCACTAGACCAGCTGTGCCCGGAAATTCCTGCGAATACTGCATTGAAAAGGTGCGTCTGGAATCGGAGATGGTTAAATCCCGTGTAAAGCTTGAAGGCCTGCTTAAGCTTATCAAGACGATGGAGCAAGACTACTACCACCCAGTTGATGACTCAGAGGAGTGCAAGACCTACTGTGCTGAGTACAAGGCCATAGAGACGGAGCTGGAAAAGTTGAGAGGTAAGAGGAATTTGATTCCTATCTGCGTAGAGCTATACTGTGAAATTCGCAAAATTGATTCAGATGTTGAGGATAAAATGCATGATATTGAATATAATTCTCCCAATAGGCGTAAAATAGCTAAAGCACGTAATTTGTTTAATAGCCCAGCTAAATTAATTGAAATTTCTAATAAATATGAAGTGCTAAATTCTGAGGAGATTAACGAAACGATTGAGGTTAATGATAATCCTGATAATAGTAAACAAGCTGCGGAGGAACCTGTAAAGGTGGAAAAAAGTAAAATTCCTCCAATAATGTTGAAGTATGTAAAAAATTACGTGGATATCTTAGATGTAATTAGAACTACTTGCGGGCCAACCGAAAATAAATGCGGCAATGGTTACATAAAAATATTCACTATTAGCATTGAGCAATATCAAAAAGTTCAAAGCACTTTAAAAGTGCAAGGCTTCGATTACTATCTCGTACGCCCTATAGATAAACGGCCATTAAAGGTTGTTATTAAGGATCTCCCCTTAGACCATGATACTGATGCAATCAAAAATTGTCTTAAGAAACACGGATTCGTTATCGGCAAAGTTACCCGCTTAACCCAGTTCAGGACGAGACAGCCACTTCCATTCTTTCTTGTGGAAGTTGGGAAAAGCGAAATTTCGACCAAACCTGAAGAAATTTTTAAACTCAAAAACCTGAATTATCTGAGCATTACTGTCGATCCATATAGGGGCAGAAAGAAAACCATTCAATGTTTCAAATGTAATCCCTTTAATCATACGGCAGAATTATGCAGTATGACCCCCAGATGTTTAAAAGGCGGCCAAAGTCATACAACAATCAAATGTGAAATTAAGCAAAGAATCGAGAAACCTATTTGCATTAATTGCAACCAAGTTGACCATGTGGCTGCCTATAGAGGATGTGCAGAATTTCCGAAACTAACTACAGCTCATAAAAATATAAATAATAACTTTGACTCAAATAAGTACCGAGTTAATAGTAATATCTCATGAAAGCAAACGGAAGTAGCGCTAATACCCTGGATTCGGAGCAACAGATGGCGCCACAGGCGCATATACCAGCAAATAATGTAAACAATCAATCAGCAGCATTTGCAAGTACGTGCATTGAGAGTAATGTAAATAATACCCCAATACCCGCAATTTCGGGTAACAATGACCTTTCAGTCCTTACGACTGCATTAAAAGAATTAAGAAAACTTATGAAGGAAGCCCCACAATTAATTGCAGCTTTGCAAGCAATAAAATATGCTAACAATACCACAGATAAATTACAACTTTTAATGAATGCTTGTGTCAGTTCTGACTTCCTTGATGATCCGTAATGTTCATTCCAAAGATGTTCAAAATTGTTTTCTGGAACACAAATGGGATAAAAAATAAAATCAATGAGTTTAGATTATTTGTAAACAAGTACTGCCCCGATGCTATACTCCTTCAAGAAACCCACCTGAGACCAGATCGAAAAATCTTCCTGGCAAATTATAATTCCTATTACTAATACAGAGCTAATCAACATCCGCAACACCCCAGTGGTGGAACAGCAATTTTAATCAGAAATAATATTCCACATAATAAAATTATCCCTACCAATCTACGTTACGTGGAGGCATGTGTGGTTGGAATTAATTTTAAAAATCAGGATCCAATCACATTAACCTCGATTTACGTTCCCCCCACTTCTGATACTTCTATCTTTACCTTTGATATTGAAGTTTTATTGCAAATCAGTCCCAATCAAATACTCTGCGGAGATTACAATGCGCATCACACCTCCTGGGGTTGCAATTATGATTGTCCAAGAGGGAACTCCATTAAAGCATTTGCTCTACAGGCGGGACTTAAAATCCTTGCACAAGCACCCCAACTAGATTCGGCACAAACTCTGCAAATACCATTGATTTCGCTATAGTTAAAAATTTTCTCTATCCATATGAAATTCATTCTATTTCCGAACTCAGCTCTGACCATAATCCAATTACGCTTAATTTCTTTCTGCAATACTCGATCCCTAAATATCCTGGAAAACTAAAAACTAATTGGAAAAAATTTAAAGATACTCTTAAAAACTCTGAATTCATTAACCCGCATTTTGTAAACAAGGCGGAGCATCTTAATAGTATAGTATGTAGACTTGAAGATGAAATAATTAATGCCAAGATGTCCACTTCTAATCCAGTTAAGGAAAATTATATCTATCATGATAGTAAACTTAGGGAATTGAATTCTGAGATAAATAATGTCAGGAAGAAGTTTCAAACCTACCGTGACCCAGTCCTCAAGAGAAAACTTAACAAATTAAACAAACAAATTAAAAAACTTGATCAGAAAATTGAAACCGATGCCTTCACAAATGAGCTTTTGAATGTCAACGCCACTGATGGCACGGTTTGGAAATTTGTGACCCCCTTTAAAAAGAAACCTAAAAGAATTCCATCTCTTAACGGACCGGATGTATTGCTAACACTGACTTAGAAAAAGCAAACTTTTTGGCCGGAAACCTTGAGACACAGTTTAATCTAAACAATATTACCAATCCTGACACTGAGGAATTAGTCGCTGACTCTGTCATGCGCTTTCGCACCGAAGCGAATTCAGTCTGTAAAGACTTTGATCCCCTCTCCCATCTGAAGTCCTAGACTGCATTAAAAGTCTAAGAATTAATGAAGCCCCAGGCATCGATGGAATAAACAATAAAATGATTAAAAACTTGCCCTTACATACTATTTTAACAATAACCACAATTATCCATAAGATTATGACCCTTGGTCATTTTCCCACTAGGTGGAAAGCAGCCACTGTAGTTCCGATTTTAAAACCAGGGAAAGACCCCACAGATACAACCAGCTATCGACCTATCTCCCTATTACCAAGTTTAAACAAGATTGCTGAGCACTTGATCCTAAAACGACTCAATAGTTATCTTAAGGAAAATAACGTACTTTGTCCCGAACAATTTGGTTTCCGTGAAAAACTATCTACTTCTCACCAGCTTATTAGAGTCGTTGAATATGTCACAGAGGGGTTTGCCAATAAACGGAAAACAGGGGCTGTTTTCCTAGTTATCCAGAAAGCGTTTGACAGGGTCTGGCAAGATGGAATTATCCATAAGCTTATACACTACAAGACCCCCTCCTACCTTATTAAGCTAATAGATTCTTATTTACTAGAAAGAAAATTTGCAGTTAGTGTCAAGAATGAACTCTCAAGCACCAAAAACATTAATGCAGGCGTGGCACAAGGGTCGAAAATTGCCCCGACTCTTTTTGCCCTGTATATTAATGACATTCCCAAACTATTCAATACTTTATTATGCATGTACGCAGACGACATAGCAATACTTGCCCGGAACAAAAATTCCAATTATATTCAAATTGCTCTTAATCGCCATCTTAAAGCACTTGAGGACTGGTTCATTAAATGGAAAATAGAAATCAACGTCTCAAAACTGGCGACTATTGTTTGCTAAAAGTGCGCGTAGGTGCTCCAGCTTCCCCCCTCTCATTAAGTTATTTGACGGAGATTGTCCTGGTCTCAGGGTGTGAAGTATTTTGGGGATATTTAAGCGATTTGCAGGTCTTGGAGCTTGCACATCTACCTTAAAGATAAGTTCCGGCGTGAGCAGTGTCTCCAGTCACAAGGTCCCTGGGAGCGAGTTACTTGTTTACAACGCCTATTTTGCGTTATTTCTAACTTGTGCCTGTCCGATCTGGGTTGTGTAGCTGAAATGACTTGATTAAAATGATTGTTCAATGCTCGACCAATTCGGTTCGATGTGCGAGAATGGTATATCTCCGACGCCAGTGCGTGGCATGACTGTACCCTCTGGGAGGATACGTTGGGTGCGGTAAAGTTCTTTAATTAATATCGTTTTTGCGCAGTGCGGCAGTTCGGCTTGTCCTGTGATTGTAATCCACAGGTCAGATGAAAGGACAGTGATTATGCTCAATGATGGTGATGCGCCGTCTCTGCATGACACGGTTTGCGTTGCTCGCTTTCAGACTTAATACGATATCGGTCCGACCGTTATACAGTTAAAGCTCACGGTTTCACTCTCCTCCCTCCCGTCTCAAGATTGCTATCACCATGCTTTTTGGCCTGTACTCCTGATCAAGAATTATCAAACTGGCGCGTCACCTGGTTTTATAAAATATTTCCTGAATGTTGATTTCAAAGAAAAAAGAATTTCTTCAAGTTTAAAAGTAACTAAATTTTCTACACTTTGAGGTCAAAACAGCATTTTAGTTTAAAGCCTAGATATATACCACAGGATTAATCAAATTTCTCAAAAAATTTGAGAGTCATTAGAGATGGAATGCGGCACCTATTTCTATTAAAATATTTATGAGTACAGTTAGATGACTCCGCAGAGAAATAATAACAGCAGCCACGTGGCGACTTCCCACTCGAGCAGATCTTTTTAAATATACATCTCTCGATTTTCAAGGAAAAGGCGTCAGCCTTCTGGGAATGAACTGGCGGGCACCCAGCTCGCTCTCCGTTCATTACATTATTGAGAAAGCTTTGCTGTAAGTAGATTAGCATGAATTGACTGTTCTCATGTGGAGGTGAGGATCAGTACGTTTCGATGGAGTTCTGCGCAGATGAAATTTATAACCATATTCAATCACTCGCTCAATCCGGGCTTGGGAGAACTGGCTGACTTCTGATGTTGACTAAGAGTGTTAGTGCCAGCTTTGCAGAATGAGTGCAACAGCAATGAAAAAAACTCTATATTACATTGGTGGGTCAAGGAGGAACAATAACACAAAACAAACAAAAAAAAAACCCTTTGGGTTCCATTGAAACTATTGTTTTGATGATTTGCAGTAACAAGGATTTTAAGTTCCACAGATTCATTAATACTTTGATTTGTTGATTTGAAGGGATTCTTTAAGGGGAGTTTTCAGCTACAAAAGCTGTTATTTCCCTATTTATTCAAAGAGAGTTCTTTTCGATGCGTAACATAAGAAACGAAAATTACCATCCAAAAGATGGGCTGAGTTATTGCCGATCTGATTCGATTACAGAAAGAAAAAATGGCATTCTCTAGAAGACTCCATGATTCTTTTCATTATTACTCCAACCACACTGCCGCTGCTATGTCGGGTAATGAAGGGTGGTTAGATTGAGTGGGTAATACCTATACAATTTAAATCAAATGTCGGGACATCAGTTCAGGGCGCTGAATTGAGGGGAACTGTGATCGTCTGTCTGATGATTCTGAGAGTAGAATCACTACTCATGTTTATTAAGTGAGAGATAATTCTATGAGATTTGGTAAATCTGTACTATAAACTCGGATCTGTTTCGATACAGAGGCATAGGAGTCTGTTCTATATTTAAATACAAATATACAAGATATAACAACAAAGATATCCCAGGTCCGATTCCATATTATTCGGATGACTGTCCTTCAAAACAAGGATTCTGCGCAAATGGGGTAGTTATTATTTTATATTATAATGTGTTTTTTGATTAAATCAAGGATTTTCAATTTGATTTCACTGCGCTACTGGTGTCCAAACCACAAAATATTTGCTTTCTGGGTTTTTTTCAAACTATCTCCTAAAGATTCGTTACACAAAACTTAAGTTACAACCCCAAAATAGAATTAATTTGCGACAATTTGAGTTCAAAACATATTTTGCAGCTTTAAGACCGGGATGCTGTCTCAAATAATCTGCAGATTTCTCAAGCTGCGAAGGTGATGTTCATCTTGTTTCTGTTAAAATATCCATGGCAAGGATGTTTAGGGCAACTTCATACAAAACAGTTTTTTAATGCTGGGTAAGTTCTCCATGAATAAAATGAAATGGTGCTTTTTTACATGCCTTAAGATTTCAGGATTGTACTTGTGATTTATGTTCTATGCTAATTGCGCCCACTTGTGGATCCGCCGCGACAATTTGTGCGTTCATAACTGTTTTTTCTCTCTGGGAATTTCTGCTACTAATAGGGGTGAACATTTCTGGGACTACTTGAATTCATTTGGAGGTAATAGTTTTAATCAGATGGGGCAGGGTGTTTCCACGTGGAGTTGGAATTCACATCAAAATGGTGGTTTCCACTTGGGTGGGGACTTTCGAGGAAACAGGGGCACCTGGGGGGGGATGACCTCTGTTAGAGGAATGCTTCGTCTGGGTTGTTGCATTGCATCTGTTTTCTGGAGAGAGGAACAAGAGAAATCAGAAGCTCTCTACCGGGATTTTCATTGAATAACTCATTGGTAATTCTTGTGGGACCCAGCTGGGTCCAGAAGCTCAATCATAGCTCTCTCGATGTTGGGTATAAAGCCGGGACTCCACAGGGGAAACTCCTTGAGGTCCATACAGTCTACCTCTACCACAAGGACCAACCAAATCCTTGGTGCTTCTTTGCGCGGATGATGCCATGTAACCCAAGATGGCACCATAAGTGTAATCCCACACACTTCAGAAGGCCTAAAACATTGAAATGGGTTGCGCTTTTGGTGTTACCAAATCAACACAGACAAACCCATTACTCTTCCGTAGAGATTTTGCATCCAGAACTAAAAATAGTTCTTTGATGAGATCTCACTTGGGACAAAAGCAAGTGCTTGTACAGGCTAATGTTAAGCTCACGTTCAGAGCCATCTTAAAGCCAGCTGAAGTTGAAGTTCACCTGCTCGTCCCACTGATTGGAAGAGATCTCCACTTACACTTTAGAAACAAGTTGCTACTTTTCAAACAGGTTATGGAAGTTATATCCTCCCTTGGAGATTTG